>LBFM01014838.1:13139-24137 GCA_000988765.1 Achipteria coleoptrata | reverse complement strand
GGTTTCCAACCGATGCCCAGCATTACCATTAGACCCCGGGATGACTTGCATTTGGCCACCGCTAACACGTCTGTCCTTTTTTTGATAAAATGTTAATACCTTTAATACTAATATTTAATTTGTTGATCACATATCAGATGCATATCTCGACTCTATATTCCATTGTATTCCTCGAAAGCAATTCTCCGACAGAAGCTCTTAATGGCCATCAAAACAAAGAATTTCGGTTTTGTTTAAAATAAAAGAAAATTGATTTCAATTTGAGTTTTAATTTCCAATAATACTATACTTTGCAAACAATTATTCAAATAATTATTGTTATTGTGATGTGATTTCACTTTTCAATTATGTTCACTATATTTGCGATCAATTTATTCTTTCATTAGTTTTAATATCAAATTAAATAATTAAATAATAATTCTTTGTTTTTAAAAATTATTTATTAAACTTTTAATTAAAATCTGGAACCACTTTAACAACCATTTGATCCATTTAATGAGCATATAATGAGCAAGCTAATTGCAAATACATACAATTCTATTCTATCAACTATTATATATTATCACTATTTTTGTTTGACTTTTGTGTAGAAAAATGTTGGATAAGTCGTAAACAAAAAGCATTGAAATATTGAATTTAAAATTAAAATCAAAAAATCGTTTCTAAATGCAGTCATTTTATTATTTTATTATTGTTTTACTAATTTTTGACTATAAAATACTATCAAATATTATCACAGAATTGCAACGATTTGAAGTATTCAACATTTGAACATTTGTCAAAACTACAGTCAAAACTCTATAAGTCGAACACATTTTCAAAATTATTTCACACTATTAATGTCTCTCTATATTTGGAACCTCCTTATGTCGAACGGAAGGACTCAACCCGTTCTATATTTGAAAAATAGAGGCTTTACTGTATTAGAAATAATTTTAAAACGCAAAAACTTAAAAATAATTAATATTTGACACAATTTAGAGACAGTTTTATATTGAAATTAAACGTTTCTATTAAAGAGAGTTTGTGTGAAAAATTGAGTGCTGTCATCACATCGGTTATCATCGGTTATCTGTATATCCATCTAATAAACAATGACTTGATTTGAAAAGAAATGTTTATTGAAAAACAATTATTTGAATAAAGCGCTCAACTCTTTGATTGTACGACAGATTTGTTGTAAACAACAATTCCATTGAAATACTATTGAAATATTGAAATACAGTGTACAGTGTTTTTCAATTAACAGATGAAATGTGAGACAAAATAGAGTGAAATTTTAATCAATTTTAAATCAATTTTAATTAAAGCTTAAAAATGAATGAAATATCAAAAGTGTACGAAAAAGAGTTAATATAAAGTGAGTAAAAATACCTTTCCTTAATGTTTTGAAAAAAATGTGAACTAAAAGTTATCCATTAAAATGTATGATAACCTAATGGCCCACTAATCCCAACGCTGTGATCAACAAATTGAGAGGAATAACCCAATTATTATAACTAATTTAATATTAATAAAGCAATTAATGAGTGTAAGTGTATTAGTGGTGGACTCCTGTAATGATTGACAATTTATTTAATACATTAGTCTAATAGAGTATACGATATATCGCTTCAATTACTCTCTTTTTATGTATTGAAAGAAAAACTAATTATTTTCGCATTAAATTTGAAGCGTTTTTATATTATTTCATATAAAAGCTTATAATTTAATTGTCTATCACTCCAAGAGATACCTCATATCACGTGTAAAGTGTGTGAAAAACACTGTTTTTTGCGATCAATTTATTCAATATTTTTTACACCATTTTTCAGACAATCTTTTCTATGATTTTATTTATTTAATGCAAAAAACGTTATAATTATTAAAGTGTTTACCAAAAGAAATGAATTCAAAGAGATATCGATTTCTTAATTTAATTGAATTATTGGATCTCTAAATGTCTTTAAATGTTTGGTTCTCTTCTATTCTCAGATCAAATATGAGTTCTAAGGGTTCAAAGATTCTGTTAAAGACCAGTGAAGACAACTTTGTTATGCCTGAAGACATCAAAAAGTGTGGTTATATGAAGAAATTGAAGACAATGAAGAAGAAGTATTTTGTTTTAAGGGATAATAATGAGTCAAATGATGCGAATCTATCGTATTATGACTCAGAAAAGAAGTTCAAAAATATTAATTCACAGCCAAAACGAGTCATTTATCTGAAGGACTGTTTCAGTATTAATCGCAAAATCGATGGCAAACACAAGTATGTGATCGCTCTCTACACCAAAGAGGACTCTTTTGCCACTGTTATCGACGAAGAACTGCAACTCAAAGAATGGTTGGAAGCACTCATCGATTTGCAATCATTGATCAATGACTTTGCGGCCGCAAATAGCGTTCATTACGGTATGATATCTCTAATCATTTTTACAATTAAAACAATTATCTCTACTTTTACTCTACTTTTAGTCTTTAATTTTTCCCTAAAAGTGTTTATGCGTTGACTTAAAGTGTTTGAACTTATTTTTGAAAACAGATTTCCTTATGTTTTAAAATACATTACATTTTTGTTGGCAATCAAACAAATCTTTAAAATTATCTAAATTTATAGCTTTTGTCTCAAATAGATGTTAAAAATTTTCTCATTCAATAACACCAGTAGTCAGTAGTCTAGACATCGCTAGACATTGAGTTTAATTTATGTGAGATATCAATGTTTATGACTGCTATTCGACTCCAGTTTCTAGAATTTCAATCCGAATCATTTGATTCCTTTTCAATGTATCGGTCAATACGTTAAACAAAATTAAGAATTGTTTGCAACAAATGTTTTTTGTCTACAAAAGAAAAACAAATAGCTTTTAGATTGTTAGATAGATGATAGCTAGATCATTTAATTGCAAATTTGATTTATCACTCAATTCTTGATATGACCTTGTTTATAAACTGGTGTTTGTCTTGAAATCTGATGATTCATTCTTTGCATTAGTTATCAACATTATATTAGAGCCCTTTGAGTTAGTTTTCAGTTTGAAACTCATTTTTAACACTAATTTCAAACATTTAATTGATTTTAATTCGAAGAAAAAATGAGTTTAAATACATTTGTTTTGTTGTTTAGAAACTTATCGGAAACTTCTAATAGATTTGTTATTTTTCTCAGTGTTTTCACTCAAATCATTATTTAATGTCATTTAAGATAAAAAGGAAAACAAATCCCTGATCTTTGATAAGTAGAGCCCGGATTGAAAATCAAGAATTGTTTAGTGTTGTTGAGCTCAAACTCTAAGTCGATGTATGTGTTTGTGTTCACCACTATTTGTTAAAAACAATTTAATTGAAACTGAAGTCTATTTCGAAAACAAAACAAATATTTAAATAAAGCGAAGGTTGTGCTATACTGTGCCATGGCTGTGGCTATGGTTGTGCCACTATTATTATTAATAATTTATTACTCAGAATAAACTATTCAACAATTTATTGAAATCTTTTAAATTATTGCAGTAAAGAGAAAACAGAATTAAGAGAAAAATATTTACTTTAAAACTCATTTGACTACTAATTAAACAAATTATGCATTGAATTGAATTCTCAATAAATTATTGTTATTTTAGACCTAAAAATAGTTAAAATATATTAACACTGGATTTAATTAAATACTTGCAGAGCACGTATGGCAGGTCAACATCAATAGGACGGGTTTGGGACAGACCCGTGGCCTAAATGGTGTCCATCGTTTCTGTTTGACTGCGAATACACTTTTTATTTTCAAAGTTGACTCTCAAAACACTACTCCCGATGTTTATGAGTTTCCACTAATAAGTATCCGTCGGTGCGGACACACATTCAGCACATTCTTCATAGAGTTGGGACGATCTTCCAGTATAGGACCGGGAGAGCTATGGATTCAGGCGGGAGATTCAGCCATTGCTCAAAACATGCACGAAGTCATACTTCAGGCCATGTGCTGTTCCAAAAACAATGAAGAGTTTGGTCCCTCTCAGAGACCAAGAAGTGCGTCGACAAGTGATAAACCAATTTCTTCGAGACGTCCGACACAATCGTCACACAGTAATCAAAATATGGTTATCTTTGGGCCGTCATATTCCTCGACTACCAGTTCATCAGTTATGAGTACTACTGCCACAAAGAATTCGATTCGTGAGAGATGTGATTCGATGCCCTCCCGTTCCCGTACTACTAGTGAATCTGATTCGACACATGACTCGAGGCTATGGACACCCGTTCACTACCACACACACTCGGGAATCCATAACAGAACCCCTTCATATTCTCCGCCATCACACAACCCGTTGGGGTAATCCATTCAATGCTTTAAACTATAGACAGATTATAATCGTTGTTTTCACTGACAGCTCTACTGCCTGTTCAACGGACAGCGCCGGCAGTTCCTTATCTATTGATGATTACGATAGCAGTCATTGTTTGACTCCATTATCAGAACACCACTCAGGCCTTCACAATAGTTTAATTCCATCTGAACCGCCCATATCTGAAGAAGACGCTCAAACCGATGATTATTTATCGATGTCCCCAACGAACAGCTCTATTGGCAATCAGTCTTCAGGGATGAGGTCTCAGCTCAATCTAAACTTTCGTCCGACGAGTGGAGGCAATATATCGCCCGTCACTTCTCCGACATTCAGTTCTGCAAAATCTATGACTCATTCTGTCAGAGAAGATGTCAGTCCTTATATGGCTATGAGTCCCGTCGGTTCTGTTGAGGCCGAAAGCCTCTGTTCGAGTCGACGATCGAGTGGTTTGGATAAGCATTTAAATACTGAAACCCAATCCTCTTCAGAGTATATGCCAATGATGTCCAGTCAAGAGATCAAATCGACTGCAAGTGAAGAGTATCTAAATATGGCGCCATTGACTCAATCTCTGTCAGAATCATTAGCCAATACATACCCTCAACCTCTCAATAAAGAGGAATTCCATTTGGATAAAGTAAAGTCCTATTTCACACCTTCTGATGAAAATGATTCGTTTGAATATTTACCTCCAGTTCGGGCTTATAGTATAGGCAGTCGACCCCAACCCAAACCTATGAAATACAATAAGTGCCGACAATTACCCAAATCTGGAACACAGACTCCAGAAAAAGATAATGAGATTCGAATGCGTGCCTTCTCTATGGGAAGTCATACCACCCGTGAAATGAAAATCGCAGCCAAAAAAGAACAACTCCTTGAGGAACAGATTGGAGGACCGACTGCAGCCATACAAGAGGTTACTAAATATTGTAAAAAGGCTTCCAGTGCTCCCGTTTTATCACCGGTTCAGCAAAGGAAGAGAAGCGCAACAGTTGGCAGTCGTCCCGTTTATAACCGGTCCACTTTAAAGACCGATAGAAGTGATACCGATCTCATGGAAATCGATTACTCGAAGTCTATGCAATCAAAGAATTCGAGGGAAAAAATTGAAGACAGAATTAAAAGATCAGCCGCTTCTGCGGCCGTTCACAGACAACGGTCTAACTCGAGGTCTTCGACGTCTTCTTCTGGTTTCGGTTCTGCGAGTACGACATCGCCTTCTATTACTTCTTCGATGAGTGAATTAAATGATAAAAAGCGTGAAATTTCTGGCATTCATTTGATCCATAAAACCACTGACGAACACAATCAGAACTCAACCATTCGAGGCCTACATTTGGGTCGAGACTCTACTAATGATATTTTACAAGTGGTAACCAGTGGTCAGATTACTAATGAAACAAAACTGCCATTAAATCCCAGACCAAATACAAGCCAAGTCTCACAACACTTTCCAACAGTTCCTTTTACACATTCTTCAGCTCCTGTACCACAAAGTCAGAGCCAAAAGTTGCCAACAAATCAGACAAATATCACTAAAAGCGAAATAATTGCTCAAAAATCAGATGAAAACTCAACAAAAACTAAGTTCAATGACGACAAAGACGGAGATTATGTCTGTCTTGATATCAGTAAATCGACCGCTTCTGTGCCTCAATTCACTTCACTACCGATTGTCAGCCAAAGTCTGCCAAAAGACAGTTCAAGAGATGAGAGCTCATCGAGAGGTCATTCAATAGACATAAAAAAAAGGATTTCTGCGCCTAAAGAACAGAATTACATTCAAATGAAATCCAATTATAAGAAAAATGAAAAATTGAACGAAACTCAGACTAAAACAATGGCAACAAACAAACAGTTGATTAATATAGAGAGCACTGGGCTTTCTTTCGCCACTTCAAATCCGTTGACACAAATTCTGGCCTCAAATCAAACAAATATGAGTCCGATTTTGTCGAACGAAAGAAGCGATTCATTGCCACAAACGTCAACACAAACTGCGAACTCATCCGAAAATGTGTCGTTGAGCTCAAGTTCTGGTTCGAGACCGTCGTCCGTAACTTCAAACAAAGAAATCAATTACGCGTCACTAGATTTGGCGCCATCGGCTTCACCAGCCGTTCCCGCCTCTGATCTCAACGATGAACACAAATTTTCTCCACAAATGTCCGTCAAATGCATTTCGACCCCATTTTCTTTAGTAAACTCAATGCCGACAACATCTCAAACGCCATTAACTCCATTAAAATCTTTGTGTGAGAGTCCAGAACTAAATACTTCTTCCGATTTAAGGTATGCAGAGATAGTCTTCGGAACCGCTGACAAAAAGAATACTTAGTCTTAAATGTTAAGACATTTGAAAAAACAAATGACATTTTCCGGTGAAATATTACTCAAGAGTTGATTTATAACACTCTTCTAGTCGTGAAAGTACTTCAGGTCTGTTCTGTTTTCTTTCAAATCAGTACTAATTTATTGATTGAATCAAATATTTTAATTGTGTTAAGACTTCGAATAAATTTTAGTCTAAAAATGGTTAGACTTTTTGGAAAAACAGTCTATAGTTTTAAAATTAAAGTCATTTAACTGTTATATCAATTATTGATTTCAAATCAGTTGTATATGAATTTACACATATATTACACTTATTGTATAATATATATAAATATATTTTAATTTTAATATTTGTAATCCATTTATATATTATATAAATCTGTTATTATTTTTTGTTTTAAATTAATTACACTTAAAATCATACAAAAGACTGTTTTTCAGAATTCAATTATAATATTTGTCGAAAACACAATTTCAAGCAAATGGTTGTCCACTCAAACAAATTTCATTTAGTGGACACTCTTATTGTTATTTATGAGAACAACGAATCGATTCAAAAAACTTTAAATGTTTTAAAATTCTGGTTTCGATTCTACAATATTTTGTGTATCTTTTAATTGAAATAAAGTAAGTCTTCGGCGATATTTCATTCAAATCTCTATTTTTCTCACTATAAATGTATTTAATATTCAATTGAAAGGTTGTGCTGGACTTGAATTGAGACAATTAGTGGACAAACATTGCATTATTCTGAGACATATTCTAAATTAGCTGATTATAACCCATAACTTATTACTAATTTTTCTTCAAAAATTAGTCGCAAATGATTTGCCAATTATTGGATACTATTTGCGACTCAAATGATTTTAATTAAAATGAATACCAAAAACTCAGATTTTGGACTCTTTATATCAAAATCAAAGAATTGTCAATAAAATAATGAACTGCTATTCGATAATCAGATTTGGAAACCATTTCTAAATTAATTCACAGAATTTAAACAAAGTCTCAAAAAACTGGGTTTGGATTTGAGTTAATACTATCGCGAATTCCAGCCGTTCCTAACCATAACTGGCGATGAAGTGATCAAAAAAGACTTCTTTTAGATTTGAATTATTCCGAAAAACAAATGATTTAATTAATGTTTTATAAAATTTAATTGATTTTAACATAAATTTTGTTTACAATTAAATCGATTAAATTGAATAAATTAATTTAAATCTTAATAAAATCATTATTTATTATTTGGGTAAAGATAAATGTACAGTTGCTAGGTTGTCATATTGAGCAGATCAAGTGAATAAATGAACCACCAATTTAATCAGCAGTACTCAAAAATCCACATTTTGTTTGAACTTTTGAGCGGAATTTTCCATTAGAAAACAATAATTGCGTAATTGACCTCTAAATTACCTGATTGACCTTGATTATATAATCTATTGTTCACTTTTTATTATGCAATCGATTGAATTTTTTGAAAAATATCCCAAAAAGGAACCAAAAAAATTTCCATAAACTTTAATAAAGTTGAATTTTTCAACTCACCCACAGTAATGGAAATTTCCTAAATAGAATTTGTAAACTTTATCTAAACTTTAAGATTAAATGAGTGAACAAATTTCAACTTTATTAAAGTTTACGGAAAATTTTGGGATATTTTGCCAAAATTTCAATCGATTGCGTAATAAAAAGTGAACAATAGATTATATAATCAAGGTCAATCAGGTAATTTAGAGGTCAATTATGTAATTATTGTTTTCTAATGGAAAATTCCGCTCAAAAGTTCAAACAAAATGTGTTGAATAGAGTACCGAAAAGTGGGTCCAAAAGAGGGCCCAATAGTGAGTCCAATAGAGGGCGTCATTGCATTCACTTTAAATATTTACAAACATTTAATGTTTTTAAAAATTCTTTCATAAAATTCCTTAAAATGTCTTTAAATTGATTTTAATTTAAAATTAAATATTTATTTTCGGATTTCTATTAAATCCTTTAAAACATCAAAAGTTTATTCAATTAATTAAAAGTCGTTTTAAATCTTTAAAATTTGGAGAAATGTTTGAAAGCGATGGCAACGAAAAGATTACCGAAAACGACAAACAAAATGCAATCAATTATTATGGGATCGTTTCGTCACTCATTTACATTACAATCATTTTGTTGATAGGCTTTCCTCTCTGGTGGACGACTACCAGTCCATCGCGACATTCATTGCCTGATATAAGCGCTCTTTTAGTGGCCTCACAACGAATAGCTCACAAATTCCCTGTTTATGTGATTACCGTCGATGAAGACATCGATAGAGAAGATTTGAGGTCACAACTGGTCAACAATTGGCCGCAAAGATTCAGTTCAGACGGAAGTCTTGCTTATGATTATGAGTGGCAAATAAGACCTCTTCTCGAAAAAGAGAGACAAATATTTAATAAATATTCAGATAATAAAAGACTATTAGATATCGACAACGAATTGTCTTCTATTGAAGGCCACGAAACCAAAGGGAAAGTTTGGGTTTTTGTGTTGTCCTCAAACTCAGGCCTCACTTATTCCGACAATATTTACATTTCAGGAAAGAATCGCTTCTTTTATCTAAAAAATGACGAAAAATCTTTCGGCGAAAAGAGTTTGTCTGAAGTAATCGTAGATTTGGTGGAAACGTCTCAAGTGTTGTCCGATAAGTCATATACTTCTCAAAGAATAGATTTCCTTTTATACCCACAAATAGATTTGATTATAAATGTTGTCAATGAAAATGAAGAACAAAACCAAGACTTTAAACAAAAAATCGATGAAATCCATAGAATCGGAGACTTAGCTCTTATCAAAGAAAGCGGTGTCTCAGAACTGATCCGATTTAATCTCAACTCTCAAGTATTGCATTACGTATTCAACGATCGATTCATTTCTTCGCATTTAATGCAAACAAATAATTCCAATCAAAATAATGAACGACTCTTTGATGTCAATCACATCCCTCTCCTCATGAATACCGTTGAGTCTAGAGTTGTGGAGCACAACAACAAACAGAGTTATCATCTTTTAGTATACATTCCTTCAGACAAACCGCTATTCTTTTACGACTCCAAAGCAGAGACCAAATCCAATGTAATGGTAACACCTTTTAGAGGAGGAATTCTCATTTGGAATAAATCCCACGATTTTTTGAACGGTTTTCGAGCAATAATTCGTAATCTGATATCACTTCCGGACAATATTCCCACTAATTTAGTCACAAACCAACTGTTTTTCACAAAATGGGAATTGGATGCCATCCGACGGTCGGTAACACAGAAACAAATATTGAAGACATTGTCTTCTTTGGAATCAATCAGTAAATTGATTCTTAAAGTGAGTAATATTGTAATAATCGAAGAGATAGCGAACAGAATGCATACCTCAGTCGACCTCTCGATCGAAGCCATCAATTGTTTGTCGGAATCAGATTTGAATAACGCCTACAAACTGAGCACAAGAGCCTATCTCTCCTCAGAGACGGCATTTTTCGATCCGTCGCTCTTGTCTTTACTTTACTTTCCGGACGACCAAAAATATGCCGTATATTTCCCACTATTCCTTCCGATATCTCTACCTGTGCTCACATCTCTATACCATCTCTACCGCACTCTAATTAAACGCAAATAAATTAGATTTCAATCGTTAATAGACTAACACTTTATTTATTTATTATTATTTTTATAACTATTAGTTCTGTTTAAGAGATTAACTTATTTTCTAATTTAGACTAAAATAAAACGTTTTTTACAAACAATTCACAGAATATTGAATCAAATGTCAAATTCCTAATTAAATTAATGGATCACTTCTTGGAGAGGAAGTCCTGCCAGTCCTCCTTCTCCTTCTTTTCAGCCAATATTTCTCTGACATACGGCTCCAGAAATCGACCCTTTGTTTCGTCCTTTTATTCAAACGTTTATAACAATTAGTTTTTAATTAAATTTAAACAAAATATTCAATCGATTAGTGATTTGGGTTTAAAATAAAGTAAATTATAGTTAAATATAAGGACAGGAATTAAAGACCTCTTCAAAAGTAGGCTCGTCTTCGGGCGCAACAAATGATTTAGTGATCTCCAGTTGTGCGCAACGGATGTTTCTGAAGACAAATCTGTCGTATTCGTCGGCCGGGAGTCTACGAACTGCCTCCTTATATACCGCTTCAGTTCCCGGATGTTCCGGAAAGTGTCCCAAACATTCCAAATCGTTTTCATATAAACCTTAACACAGAATAACAATATTTGAATCCTTTTATGAGAAATATCATCGAATCAATGAATTACCGAATTTATTGAATCCATTTAATTTATAACTCCATTTACGAAA
>LBFM01014643.1:0-22675 GCA_000988765.1 Achipteria coleoptrata | reverse complement strand
TTCTCTAGTATCGGTTCTTTGGGTCCTTCACCCGACAAATGGCTGACAAATGAATTTCTAATAAGTCTTTCGGCCGTCAGTGGAAACAAATTAAATTTGAGTAAAACTAAATTAAAATTAATTTTTCCGTCGGTTGAAGACGTGGGCAACAGTTTGGAGGGTTATTGTGGGGGCGGTTCTCTCCCCTATAGGTCTGCTTTTATTTAACTAAATTTATTAAAAATTAATTTCAATTTTTAGTTCTAAGACTCACACAAAACAAAGTTATTTAACAAAATTTCTACATTTATGGCGAAGTGAACGGAGAGGTCGTACTAATGCCTGTCCTCACATTAAATCTTACGCCCGTTTGTCTGATGATTACAAGAGAATGGCATATTTTGTCCTCACTTCAGCTAATCTATCGAAGGCCGCGTGGGGTCAGCTCGAGAAGAATGGTTCCCAACTGGCCATCAGATCATTTGAAATCGGAGTTCTATTTATACCGAAATTATTCGTAACTTATTATTAGATATCTTTTATAACATAATTATTACAAATTTTATCTAATTTTGTATTTCAGTCAAATCAAGAGTTTTTTGACGTTTCAAAGATTGGAGACTCCAATGATTTTTCAAATACTTCTTCGTTTCCGATTCATTACGACATTCCTTTGACTCCTTATTCTTCAAACGGTATCAAAATTTTCAAATATTTTATATAAATATTTATATTCAATATAATAAACTATCAGATGATCCCTGGACTTGGGATACACCCCATACCGATAAACCTGACCGACACGGAAACTCTTGGATTCCTCAATGAAATCAACAAAAATATCTGGAATTCAATATAAATCCAATTTAACTCATTTTAATTGAAATTATGTTATATTCCGTTGAATTTAATAACTTTTTAATAATAAAATTTTATTTAATTAAAAAATTCTTTGAAACTAAACATCAAATTTCAATATCCGAGCAAATAATTGGATGTTTAAAATGAAAACTTAAAGAATTTTGACTATTCTTTGAAATATTTGTCTTTATTTGTAATATTTTAGACATGTTTTTGAGATTTCAAGAAAATCTGAACTCTTTTAAACTTCAAATTGATTAAAATTGAAGAAATATACTAGATCTATTTAGATCTATTTAGATCTATCTAGATATATCAAGATCTTTTATAACAAAATTCAAAGGTTGATGACATTGTGTTCCTGTTGGGAACAAACCTATTGTTAGTACTATTCATTGATCAGCGAATGGTTATGTTATGGTTAGCACACAATAAAATCAGATAACAATCATAGGAAATGGATTGACTTTAAAATTTCAAAATAAATGACGAGTTCATTAGTCATTCCTTTATTCTGGTGTTATCTGATTTTCTGGTGATAAAAAGGTTTGTCGAAATCAAATCCCATTTAACGATATGTCTCTCTTTTTTGTGAAATATATCAAAGAATATCGTATTATAATTATATGATATTATTCTTATTTATAATGTATTTATCGATCAAATGTTGAAATTCTGAATCATTTATTATATTTTTGTAGTATTCGTGTCGATCACACATTTATTTAATCAATTTCTCAATACTTTTGATTAATTGAAATATATTTTAACCAAAAATAAATTGGAGTAAATAAGAAAAAGAAACGAATCTTTTATTGAATATATTTCAAAATCAATTGGAAATCCCCTAAAATTAATATAAATTATTTATTTATTGTCACAAACTCTAAGACATTAAATGTTTGAATGAAACAAAATATTTTGAAAAATAAATCTTTTGATTCAATCGATTCGATTCAATCAGTTTTTCTTTTTTAACGCTTAATCTTATTATAGATTTTTCTCGTTTTCTAAGAAAATGTTTTGTAAGAATTGAAGAACAATTGAAACCAAAGATTGATTCAATAGTTATATTAAATATATTTTGGAATTTTATCTTTTATTTGAATCATAATTTTCACATTACATTCACTTTATATTCATTTATTATATCTGAGTTTGCGATAAATTTTTGAAATACATATATTAATAACTCATTTTTCCAGAATAATTAAGGAAAGGATTAGATGAAAGTAAAACTGATGTCAACTCATTTAAGTACTGATCACTTTTAATGCCTGACTCGACATTATTTTTGTTGAATATTAAATTAAACATTTTGTTGCTTTTTCTCTAAACTTTTAATTATATTCAATCGATTCTAACACTAAATCCCTAAAGAGTTAATTTTCTACTGAAATAAGTGCTCGAATCAATTTGACATTATATGCGCTAAAATTTTGAAATTTTATTCAAAATATATGAAAACTTTTTGCTAAAAATATTTCAATTGTAAAATTTGTTTTAACACCAAATTTGGAATAATTGTGTTTTGATTTAAATAGTAAATGTAAATGATATGAGCATGCTACAACTTATCTAATCAGTGGCAACAAATCATTCATTTTTATTGATAGCACTTAAAAACTTTGTTTGGAATTAATATTTTGTGTTTTTATAATTATATAATTAAAAGATTAAATTTAATGACTTTTCTCGTTATTTGAGAATAATTTCCGATCAAACGATAGACTCGAAAATATAGGATTTGAAGTAATTACTAATAAGTGCCGTTCAAAACTGAATGCTTGAAGTAGTAGTTCATAATTTTTTAGTGAAACTTAAGGGCTTGTGGTTTGTGGTTGATTTGTGGCTTAAGATATATCAATAGCTTAATTATTAGTCAGTGTCTATACTTGTGGTGTTTCACTAATGACAAGCTATCAAAAATTGTTTTGTTTGCTCTTCCGTTCCTTCTGTTAGTTCTTTATAGACATATATTAAATATAAGTTTTGTTGAAAGCCATTCTCAAAGGCTTACCCAATACTAAGTGGTTGTGCTCCCAAGAATAGCTGTGCAGTCAATGTATTCTCGGCTCTTGTATTCTGTTTGAGAAAAGTATTTTCTATCGATTTTTATATTTTGCGAATACAGTTACTGAGCCGTTATTTTATGTGTTATTTAGAGTCCACAACATTACAAATCCTATTCAACAGAGACTAAGAATACTATTGCCATCCAATTGAGTGTCAGCGCTCGCCAGCACTGGTTGTTTAAACGGATGATAATTCGCTCCGTTATGTCAGAGTTGTAGTCCGAATGACATGAACTGACACTTAGCTCTTCATTCTTTTGCTTCATTTTTAATGCAAAACATTGCATAAGAGATATAATCTTAAGAGAGTTTTATATGAAATTTCGATTTTCTTCATTTCCCACTCTTTTCACTAACAAATCAATTCTCTATAACTTTATTCGTAAAAATAGTTTTTCTCACAAATTCTTGTAATGAAAATCATATTTTCAATCGTTTTTCATAAAAGAATTTTCTCTGATTTCTCTCACTTTTCTTAACGAAAAGTTATATTTAATAAACATATGTCTCGTCTCTCAAATATAACTTTATTCTTATACTTCAGTAGTTCTCAAACATAAACTACTTTACTCTTCAAATTTGATTTTGTTTACTCAAAAAATTTATTTTCGAGTGACTTATGATTACTAATATTTCAATCAATTATTAGTAACTATTTTTAATGAACCAAATCTATGGCCAGACGTGTTCGCAACGGATGCTGTAATTTACTTCATCTCCACGAAGAGAACTCTCGTTTCTTATTATTAGCGCTCGTACTCATTGCTTATATGATATTCGGTGCTCTGGTCTTCCATATTCTTGAGAGAGAAACTGAACAGAAGAATAGACAAAAGTATCGAAATATTTTTGATAACTTTCTTCAAAAATATAAACATTTAATAAACGAAAGCGATTTGATTGAACTCCTCAACGCCTACAGCAATGGGTCAGCCGATGGACTCATTGGACAATCAGAGCGTTGGGATTTATCAGGCTCATTCTATTTTGTTGCTACAGTTGTCTCCACTATTGGTGAGTATTTTTAAAGATGTTATTTATAGCTATTATTTTAGAAATTATATCAAATTTAAGTTAATTTAGAGATAAACAAAAAACAAGGCATTTATGTGGTATTGAAACTAATTTATGTTTTAACAGAATTCTTGTTTTGAATATAATGTTATTTTTATTGATTGAATTAATTACTTAAACAAAATTCGTTTAATGAGAAAATAATTATTCAGAACAAACAGAAAAATATTCTCTTAATCTAATATCTAAAAGATTTTTGAATGAAATCACGTAATGGTTTTACATAAATCGATGCTCTTTTTCAATGATCTAATTGCAAACTGAAAGTTCTTCATATTTCATATTTTTTACATCAGAATTGTTTTTAGGTCAGAATACATTTTTTGGCAATTATAGACTCGGTCTGAGCAAAGTATTCAATTTTGAACATTTAGTCTAGATAAATTAAATAAGGGGCAAATTTCAACTCAAATTTCCTGAAATCCCAACAAATGGTTTGAAAATTTTATTTTTTACCAAACCTCCAAAAATGGAGTTTTTTAAACCAATTTTACAAGAATCAAATTTATTGATAATTTTTATTTAATTATTGTATAAAACCTTTCAATTCTCAGACAATGAATATTCATAACGAAACAAAANNTTCATAGCTTTTGCTGAACAAAATAATTATTATTATATGAGTAATAGAAATAAAATTAGAATTTTTTCTGATTTTGGTATAAAAATATGAGTATTTAAAAATCAATTAATTAAAAGATAAGGAATTAAAATAATATCAGATTTCCATAATATTATTATATTTATTGATGAAAACATTTCTTTGAAATTCTATTAACTATTAATACACTTAAATTAGGAATTGTTTACTCCCAAAAGTGTAGAGTAAAGAATAACCAATTATTTTGGTCTCAAAGTTATTTCATTTTATCAAACATTTCTATAAATAAATTGTGAAATTGATTGATAAGAAACAGAATTGTCGATCGGCTTATCGTTTATTGTTATCCATTACTTAAAATGTAATATACAGTGAATCTCAAATCAAAATCGTATTTATCTATTAATTGGTCGCTTGTGTCGCACATAATCGTCTCTTTCCTCCGAAATGAAAGTGGCGTTAAATATGAGCACTGATCCACTCAAACATTATATAAGTTTTTTAATTATTTGTTTATTTTTAAGACTTAACACGTTATTAATATCTAATTATCGTTAAAATCTTTTAAAATGTGAGTCAAATATCAATTGATGTCATTAAAAATACAAGAGGTTTTGAAATATTTTTTTCATTTCTGATGGAAATGACCACTATTTACGACCAGAGCGACGAATCAACGGATAAATAGGATTTTGATTTGAGATTCACATAAAGTTTTGTAAAAATATTTATTTTAATCAAAATCAATGAAATGACAAAACACTGTCATTAAGACAACATTTTTAGACATAAATACATTTTTTCAAAGAAATCAAATGAATCTTTTTTGTGTAGAAATGACTCCAAAAAAGTCGATACTTCTCAAAGTACTTACACCAGTAATAATTGAGTTGATATCCTATTTAATTTTGTCAAAAATAATTGTACATGTTGCTCATTTAAGCTTGTAAAACACAATCTTAAACAATAGGCAAAAACAAGTTTAAGGACTATTAGAAAAATAGAGATAACATATCTTTTGGTTCTACAAAAAATGAGAAAGTATTGCGAGAATTGTTATTATCCTCTACTCCTTTGGGAATGTCCTCTATTTTTCTCTGTTGACTACTTTGGGAAAAAACAAAATATCCATTTGTTAACTAAGTTTTGAAAACTTTTTTAGTGATTCAGTCGAACGCACACTAAGTTTTTTTAGAGAATAGTTTTGTTTTAATTTCCATTCCAATGAATATCAAACTAATGGATCGGTTTATCATTGAAAACACGAAACACATGAATAAATGACAGTATTCTTGTCTGTTCTCCTGGAGTAGAAATTTTTAAATTAAGTCAAATATAAGCGTAAAAACGTCTTATATGAGGTTCACTCAACTTAAGAGTGTTTACTTTAAGCTGAATATTACATAACGTATACCACATTATCTTAAAGAATGAGATGAATATAAAGTATTGCATAAATTTAAGTGAAAAAGTGTTACTTAAGATTTTGTTTGAGTTTCGCATTTAGTGTCATAAATATCTTAAGTATTCGTTTACTCTCTCTGTTATTATTTCCACATTTTCTACAGTAATAATATTTACCGGAGTAGTGATTCCAAGAAAATCATTTCACTGGTTTTCGGGCAAATTCTTTTGAAACGTTTGATTCATCACATATTTCTATCAAATATATACATGATTTTATCGTTAAATTTAATCAATCAATTTTCACGTTATTTTGATTTCAATTTAAAATAATTTTATCTAAACGTTTGCATAAAACTTATACACAAAAATATTATTTAATTCCAATTGATATCAATGGGGATAAACCCATTAAAAGATAATATATTAATATAATATTTAAATCTTTATTTATTGAATATTTTTTACGATTGTCATAAATACCTTGACAACTTAATGACTCATTTATTAGAATTATATTCCTAATGAATTAATATTATGATAAATCAGTGAATGTATTCTCAAATAAATTAAAAAATTATTTCTCGTTTTTTATAATCAAACGCTCTATTCATGGGTTTATCTGAGAGAGGTTTTTCCAGGATTGTCCCGGAATAATGCTACAAGTCAATGTTAAAACTCATTAAAACCAAATCAATTGCATTGATGTCCCGGGCAAATTTCATTAATTTCCTGAAATTTCCACTATTGTCCCGGCCAAAATTCAATTTGCCCCGCTCTTCACTAAAATGACCTGGTCAGTCTGGTTTATTCCCCTTTTCTTTAATTAACAAAAAAATTTTAACTCTTTTTCTCTTGAATTTGTAAAAGAAAAAGATGAGAGAAAATATATTTATCAGTTGATTGTAACTCATAAAAATTATAATTGAAAACCCAGGTTCTGTCTAGTGTGAAACGGGTGATTTGCCAGATCAAAATTATTTTCATTCCTAATGTTAAAGAAGTGTGTGATAAGGATGCTCTTCGCTGTATGAGAATAAAATGAACCTGAACAAATTTTAATTCGTGATAACATTTGTTGTCATTTTTAAATCTATTGTTTGAAAAAACTAATGTCAACACAAACGCAAACCAAATAGAAATGAGTAATAGTTATTCCATCAACGGTTCCATATTCTGTGACATATTCTTAAGAGAAAATGTAAAAAATGATTTCACTTTTTGCCAAATCGTATGAATTCAGGCCAAAGAAATGCGTCTCCTCTTAACTGAAAATGTTTTTGTATTTTATTGAAAGAAAAAAATGATAATATATTCTTTGAAATGACAAATATAACCAGAAATGAAATTCTATTGATTTTAACTCAAAGCTAAATATTTTAAACGACACGAGAAGACAGTGATTGGATGTAAAAAAGAGATTATATGTTTAAGAGAAGGGGCTCTTAAATCATGTGTTTATTCAGTAATTCTGTTCGGATGTGAGTAAATCGAATCCAAAGAATCGCTTTATTAAACATTAAGTAATTTCTTTACAAAGAATTCTTTGAATTCATTATTCTTTATGAAAAAACTTTCATTATTTTTTCAAACGAAACAAAAGACAGAATTTCTTTATCACTAATTATGACTCTTCTTATGAAAAAAGAATCGATAGTTTTCTCTCAAAATAGAGACAATACTTTATTATTATTCTAAAATCAATTAATATCCAAATAATTCAAAAAATATTTAAATAATTATTCCATTAATTAATGTAATATATTTTCAAATTAAACTTATTAGACATTAATAGACATTTAAATATAAATATTATTCATTGAAATGAGTTCTGAGTTTTAAGTACTTAATTCCTTTCATACTATTGAGAATCAGCTATCGATTCGTTACATGTCTTTGCATTTTTGAATACATCTTGTATATCTGTCCAATTTAATAAACATTTAAATGGACATTGAATTTTATATATCGTGATATTTATATTAAAATCTTATTTAAGTCTTGTTTAGATTTAATGAATTAATTCGAATTACTCTTTATTACAATTAAATTAGGTTTTGGAATGACTACTCCAAAGACAATCTTTGGCCGAATATTTGTCATTATATATGGATTTTTCGGTAAATCTTACAAAATTCTGTTATATTAAAAAACGTATTTCAAACCCCTATCTGTAAAAAACAAAACAATTGTCCAAAAGATTATAGACTTGAAATTCATCGAATCATTGAAATGTAATTCTAGTAAAGATTTGTTGTGAGATATATCCATCAAATATATTCTTATACTCTTTATTTTGTAAAGCAATCCAAAAGCAAAACAGAGGAATGATTGTCGAGCATAAAAATTATGACAAATGGTTATGCGATCGGATAACTAATCGAATAAATTCTTTGTTCATTTCTTACTGGAAGTGTTATTAATGTTTTGTCAATAATTCAGTTTTTATGTTCAGAATTGCATTAAGTATACAATACATACAACATCTGATTGCCATCAAATCAATGAATAAAGTGATAATAGAATCAAATAAACACAACTATCATATTCCATGTCCTAAATAATCTCAATGTATTTTATAGGCTGTTCCGGAGGAATATTATTTTTCAATTTGTTTTTGGAACGAATCATAACATTATTGGCTTCTGTTATGAGAAGATATCACGAAATTAAGATCAAAAGAGATAACGAAAGACGTGATTCGGTTTATAAGCGAAGAGAGTCTACCGTTTCGTTTGATGATCGCTTAGACGCCAATTGGAAGCCCTCTGTCTATTGGGTTATATCAGTGTTGGCGCTGTTCACCACTCTTATAGCCATTACTGCATCACTTGTTTATTCTTTTGTTGAAAACTGGAATTATTTTGATTGTATTTACTTTTGTTTTATTGCTTTTTCAACGATCGGTTTCGGAGATTTAGTCACAGATCAGCTTAAATATGATTCTGAAGAAAGAGGACAACTCTATAGTATTGCAAACTTTGTGTTTATAGCTTTGGGCTGTTGTTGTATTTACAGCTTATTTAACGTAACATCGATTGTAATCAAACAATTTCTAAACTTTTTGATCAAAAAATTGAATTTCAAGTGCAGGTGTTGTCGCAAACAACAGCCAGTGCTCACCCAAGTGACCCGTTCACGACGTAATGCTCTCACTCCTAATCATTTGAAAAATTATGCAAATTCTAGTCATCACAAGACAGTGACAGTGAAGGCAAGTATAGCCGAATCAAGTGATGCCGACTCAACATATGACTCCGACACTGAACACCGAAACTCTAATGAAATGATTTGTATGAGAGATGTGCTCAAAACAAATAAGGTTTCGCTCGCAATACTCCAAAAGGAATTGTATGAATCCGCACAAAAAGCCAGGAATTATAGGAGTCCTGCGATTCTTTTGCCGTCCAAAGAAGATAATAACGACTTCCACACCGGAACTGTTGGACCCCTCGCTATTGTCTCTAAACAATTGGGAGAAGATTAATTGCTTAGTTAATTAGAAAATGGAAACTAACTTGATTAATTAACTATTATAATCCATTGAGAATATAGTGATTAATCATTAAATTTGTTTTTATGATTAATTAATACATTTGGGAACGAATTTATTAGTTTTGTATAATTAATAATTTGGGTTAAGAGTGAAATCTGTTTCTGAAATGTTTTTGGTTTCAATTTTTCTAATTATTAGTCTCAAGGATTTGAATATTCAATAATCTCAGAGTATTACTCCATTTTTATCTAAATATATCTAAATATAAGCAAGTTAAAATCCAATTTAAACGAAAACAAAATATTTGTAGATTAATCCAATTGAATATTGAAAGCAAAAAATCTTTAGACATCAATAGTTGGTTATTCTATTCGAGTATAGCTGTGAACAATCCAGTGATGCAAAAGAGTATACCAAATGAGATGTAATTAAAATAAACTGATATACAATTGATTCCGTTAATAAGTGAATGTCCTATCTTTATATCAGATTTTAGTTTATTTACGGGTAAATTACATGCAAATTGAGTTACAGGTGCCGCCCGAACCCCCTGCTTATATCAGGGTTTGGCATATTGCCGGGATCAATTATATATAAAAGAGATTGAATGCATAATTTGTGTTATTTTGTGCTTTAATGTAATTTAATGATAACTTATGCAACAAATTATAATTAGTTTAAATTAATTAAGAATTAAAAATATTTAAATTTTCAAATCATTTTAATTAAAAATTAATTCAAATACAATCAAATGTTAGAATTAAAAATATATATATACAGAGAGTTCCGGTGAACACGAATGCACTTCACTTCAGTCTATTTAGAATCTATATTTTGCGAGTAGTAGTTAAGGGAGGAGCTATCGAATGATAAATGATCTTGGATGAAATGCCCACAAAAACTTTATTTGAGTTCTCAAAAATATTTGATATCAATTTTAAGAGAATTGATTGGTATATAAAAAGAGAAAATAAAGTTTATTATCCATTAAAAGACTGAAAACAAATTTAAGTTTAATTTTAAACAATTATTTCTCAAAAATTAATATTCGGATCGAAATTAATTAAAAATTATGAAAAAATAATTAATTATAGAATAAATAAAATCAATTTTATATGTAATAAAATAATCAGATTTTAGATCTGAAGAACAATTCCCGCAGCGCTCACATTATCTCCTCCGCCACCGGTTTGTAGTACTTTAGTGCAGACCAAAACGGGTGCCACACATATAGAGATCTGATGGGAATTATCTAATGGAGTGAGGGTTTCATTCCAACAATTGACCGGATTTTTGGCATCGAATCCAATTCTTCTTCTATTACTATCGGAACGGGTGGTTGAGAACGACTCATCCATAATGAGTTTCGCTTTGTTTATGTCAATTACTTCGGATCCGCACTAATGATAATAATTATTTTAAAAACACTATAAATAATGTTTAAATACCGTATGTCTGTGAGCAGTGAGGGCTGACTTTGCACTGCTGGCCATCAATGCTTTCCAATTGGAATCACTCTTAATTAAAATTGTTTGAAAGGCAAGAGTGTGGACATGAATTCTAGTCAATTGACCGAAACTCTTGCTATGAATGGATTCATATAAATATCTTATTTGGTCCAAAACGAGTGCAACTCTTGGATAGGGATCCGAAACAACAGATATGTTGCCATAAGTGTATAAATTATACAAATTATTCACTTCCTGTTCATTGAGACCAATGCTATCGATAACTGGAAATATTTGGTCGACAATTGTCTTTAAAAGCATTTCTTCTGTAAAGGATCCCATTTCGAAGTGAATCCGAAGACCGGAATCAGATTTTTTCAAATTAATCAAAGATTTTCTCAGACTTTCGATCCTTGATTTACGTAATTTGAAATCAATGGGAAAGTTATCCATCATATGAAGGCCACTAACGACCAAAAGGTCGGGTTTAAAGTCTAGAGTTTTATCATAGAAAGTGTCCAAAGAGGCCAACAAAGGGTTTTGATGGTCGTTGTGGACAATGAATCTGTTAGCGCGAGGACTGACATATTTATTATTCCAATTTTCACCCAAAGGATACTCGAGTAGTAAATGGATGTCATCCTGTTTTAGATGCGGTCCACTCAACACTATATCTGAAGGCAACTGACTCTGCAATTGCGCTGACATTTGAGCCGCGAGAAGGACTTCACCGATACCTTCTTTGGCGAATCGGGTGGCCATCAGAGGGGCATTGCCTCCAATGGTTCGTATGGTGTGTTGTCCACTATTAGCTGAAGAAACCAATTCTTCGAAAAGTGAACTGTTCTTTATATAACGCCTGAAAATATTATAAAATTATCTTAAATTATAGATTTGCATAACTTTTCAGTTCTTATCGTAAGAATTGATTTACAAATATTTGTTTAGACTTCTAATCATTATTTTAAAACAAAATAAATAATCGATTGGTTTATCATATCTTTAGATAAATATACAAATATTTGGATAAATCAAAGAGAAATTAATGGAAGACATACTCAGCTGCGGCTCCGAACTGAAAGAAATAGGCGAACGCTTCCAATAACTCATCCCTCGTATCAATTATGTCATAATTTTTGGCCACTTTTGGCGGCGAATATCTCTCAAGTAATACATCTCTTGTCTGAGCGATCACATCAAGACAGGCACCGAAGCCAATGGCGATCTTTGTCTTTGGATTAACTGAAACGCTTTCTTCAATTTGAAGAAGACTTTCGTGGGTTAACTCAATTCTAATCAAGAGATCGTCCGCTTGTCTCCAATCATACCAATAGGCTATCAATAAGACTATTAACGACACAAATGTAATCACATATACTTTGAGCGACACTTTTCCAAAATAACTCATTCTTCAGATGATTATCATTTGATTTCTCTTTTAAACGACAAAATAATTTACTAAATATTTGGAATAAATCTAAACTTGTTTTTCCTGTTTTAGTACTAAATATTGAAATACCGGTGAATACAGTGTTTGACAAATGTTTTAAATAAATGTTTATTTTTAAAAGGATCTCAAAATTTAGAGGAAAATATAAACAAGATTTATTGAAATTAAAAAAATGTTCACCGATTCAAACCATTAATTATATTATTATATCAATAAATTTAATGGGAATGTCGTCTAAAATAACAAACTTTTGGTCAGATATTTGTGGGAATCAACACATATGTTGTGGTTATGTCTGAAAATCTTAGATTAGAATTAGATAACAAATAAAGATAACACAGAAATTAAAAGATGGCTATTTGAACATGTTTAGTTTAGTTTTGTATTAATATCGTTATTAGTAGTCTAAAAATTTAGGTTAAAATTAATGATTAATTAATTTTAATAAATATTATTTTAATGAATCGGATTCAGAGCTTAATATTGAAACAGTTTTTAAATAACTTTTATTACTATTTTGAATACAATCTAAGCTTAAGAGTCAATATATTTTTGAAAAAACAATTGATTGACTAAAAAGAGGACATAATTTATGAATCGTTTGTTTATTTACTTTTTATAAAAACGTATTGAAAGCGAAGACAAGATTTATCTTAAATTGTTTAACAAATTGATTGATATTTCAATTGACAGTCGTTTCTAATTCAACAAAATATGAGTTTCTTTGGTAACTCTACAGCGAATCAACCCATGTTTGGCTCAAACACTTCGGGCTCAATGTTTTCATCAAATTCATCGCTAAACCCAATGATGTCCACTCAAAGCCATAACCCAATGAAGGACTGGGAAGTGGTGTCTCCACCCGACGATTCAATCAGTTGTCTGGCATTTAGTCCGCCTTCACTTCAAACAAATTTCCTGATAAGCGGTTCGTGGGATAACCAAATCAGGTGTTGGGAAATCAGTGGTAATTCCCAGACTAATAACTGGACGTCAACACCAAAAGCACAGCAAACACACGCCGGACCTGTTCTCGACCTCACATGGAGTGATGTCTGTATTCAATATTTTTAATCTATTAATCAAATAATTGTTTTATCCAATGATAGGACGGCTCCAAAATATTTTCTGCTTCTTGTGATAAGACAGTAAAGATGTGGGACTTATCGAGTAATCAACACATCCCTATCGCACAACACGACTCTCCCGTCAAAACTGTTCACTTCATTAGAGGATCCAATTATACGTGTCTTATGACTGGCAGTTGGGATAAAACTATTAAAGTATTTCTCTTTTTATTTATTAATTTTTTGAGTTTAACTAAAAATTGAATTTTATTAAAGTTATGGGACCTAAGAATGGGATCTCAACCGGCAATGAATGTTAATCTTCCCGAACGGGTATACTGTGCCGACGTATTCTATCCGATGGCAGTGGTCGGTACCGCAAACCGCGGAATAATTGTATATTCGTTGGAAAATGGACTCCAAGAATATAAACGATTGGAGTCACCCCTCAAATACCAACACAGATGTGTTTCGATTTTTCTCGACAAAGAGAAGAACCCATCCCCGCCCTCTGGCTTCGCTTTGGGTAGTGTTGAAGGAAGGGTTGCCATTCAATATGTGAATCCCATTAATCCAAAGGATAACTTCACATTCAAGTGTCACCGCTCTAATGGAACCAATAATGGCTTTCAGGATATATTTGCAGTCAATGACATAGCGTTCCACCCGCACCATGGCACTCTCGCCACTGTCGGATCTGATGGACGCTTTAGTTTTTGGGACAAAGACGCCCGAACTAAGCTTAAGACATCAGAACAATTGGAACAACCGATTACTAAATGTTGTTTTAGTGCTCGGGGAGAGCTCTTTGCTTATGCGGTCAGTTATGACTGGTCTAAAGGACATGAATATTATAATCCACAGAAGAAGAACTACATATTTCTTCACCCGTGCTATGAAGAGCTTCGACCCCGAAATAAACCCAAATAATTGTATTCACATTAACTGTAAGTCATTCAAAACTATTGCTTCAAATCTCTATTTTTCGGATAACTTATCGAAGAAATTAATTTTTTTTAATATTTCATCGATTCATAAATATTTGTTTGATAACAAAAAATGAATACACTTTTAGATTTCAATACCCTTTTTCTAAACATCTGTTAATTTTATATTCAATTTTTGTTTATCTCTTCCATTGAAGTGAAAAAAATTAATAAAAGTTTATCCAAAAATAGATACAAATATTATAATCAGGTTTTGATTTATTCGTCAGATATAAAGTCAAAAATATTTGTTTTTTATGACTAGTATTACATAAGTAGTAATAATTATAAAATCAAATATCTATTCAATTGATTTGTTTTATGTATTAAATTAGTTATAAATATAAAAAGCGATTAAAATAACAAACAATGAAAACTACTTAAAAATTTAAAGGACAGACTGTTTTTGTATATTAAAATTCTGGAGCCTCTGTACCAAAGAATCGGTCGCCATAATTGCCTTAATTATAAACAAATTTAGTTAACATTCAATGTTTATATGGATTTATCAGTTTTTAATACCAATTCCGGGCAAAATATAGAACTTGTCGTTTACTTCCGGATCGATTTGAGTGGTCACTACTTTAACATTAGGGAAGGCATAGGCAATAGAGTGAACTCCAGAGGTTGCCATTAGAAGAGAACAGAGAAATATATTCTGTTCGGGAACGTCGTGGTCTAATAACACTCTGATAGCCATCATAGCGGCCGCACCCGACGCTACGGTAGCGTCCATTAGCATTACTCTATAGTCCTTTATATCTTTAGGTAATCTCAGATAATATAACTGTTAATCAAAATAAAATTAGATTCAAATATTGATAAATAGAGTCAAACTTCGGGTTCATCTGTTTCTCTGTTGGTCTGAATTAAGATCTTTCCAATTCGCACGTCTTTAAGTACATCACACAACGACTGTTCCATTGTCTCTCCAGCTCTGAGTATAGACACTCCACAGATCTTTTGACAATCAATTCGTTTTCCGTTATAATTAACGTTTTGAGGCGTTTCTACGATTACGTCCTAAAAGTTGTTTTAAATTAAATATTTAATTAAATTATAATTTGAATTAAAAGCCATACTTTGAAAGGTAGTAATGAGAGCGCAAATTCAATCAATAATCGCATTAATCTCTTGGAATAGAATATAAACTCATCTCTTGTCGTATCCCTATTTCTTATGAATGTATGCATTCCTTTGATTTGTGTCGTCAGCGGTATTAACTTCAATGAATTGGGGAGCGGCTGATCGTTATATATCTTTATTAGTTTGGATCTAATTTTCAATATTATTATTATTAAGCATTCAATTTAATTAACATATAAACTATACCTAAGTTTGAGTCCTCTGGACTGGAGCTGTGTGTGGACGTGCTTAACAATAAGGTCAATGGCCACCTGGTTCTCGCCCCCTCGGGGCACAATAAGGTCTGCGTGAATCATTGAGGGCAGAATATAGTAGTCAAACATTGGTTTTACGAATTGATTGTATTGTTTGATAACTCCTTCCAAGTCTCGGCCTCTTTCTGTGATATCACGACGAAGACGTCGGGCCAGTCGTATATCAGAGTCGGTGTCGATAAACACTTTCATATCCATCATTTGGACCAACAGTTTATTGGCAAAAATGAGGATTCCCTCACAGATGATGACATTTGCGCCATACATTGTCTTCTGTTCATATCGTTTACAAACATTTTTTATTTATATATAATTCAAACATTAATTGGAAACTCACTGTATTTTTCTCACGAGAATGAGTCACAAAGTTATAAATGGGAACTTCCACTCGTTTTCCTTCTTTTAGTTTACGTAATGTTTCAATTAGAAGATCAAAGTCAAAAGCATCAGGGTGATCAAAATTATATTCATTGTTATGAGCCAATCGGTGCTGTTCTTCATTCAGAACCTATTATTTTATTCAATTGTAAGCCAATCATCAAATTGTTAACTAATTTTCAAATCAATTTATACTTTATAAAAACTATCCAGGCTAAGTAATGTAACCCAGGGCACATCCAAGGCTTCAATGATCTTTCGGGCAACTGTTGTCTTTCCTGAAGCACTTCCACCACATATTCCTAATCACAATACAAGAGATGATTAAATAAATTGTTTAAAACGATATAAAAAGACAAACCGATGACAAATGAATCGACTGATTGTCCCTGTGTGTCATACCAGGGCGGACGGCCTGATGTGTATATAGTTCTTTGTCGGGTTCGCAGTACAGGATCTGTCTTTGTTACAGATTTGGCAGATTTAGAGAGAGATATAGTTCTCTCGCGTTTAGCCCTCTGTCCACTTCTTGGACTGAGTGGCGATTGAGGCGATTCCTGTGCTTCAAATTCTTTATCGAAAGTTATTGCCGTTTCATAACATAAGTCATCACTGCTTCCACTGAATGAACAGAATAAAAGTTGAGCTCAAAATATGAATATATTGTTCTATGAAAACATATTTTATAATTTAAAACTTAGATCAGATACCCATCAGAACTGGCACTACTCGGAGGCTCTTTGAATAAGACTGTATTAGCCATTGAAAGTACAGAGTCTTGATATCTATTAAATTCTGATTCATAAAACTGAGTCCTCAATCAATTTGAACTCAAATGAATCGTCATTTTTCACGTTCTCTTCGAGTCCTTTACTCTCTTGTTCTGCAGTTGTTATCATCAAAACATTGGGAACTCTGAACTTTGCAATGAATATGCGCGGAGTTATACTCAGTGTTGGCACTCACTCCATGAGCTCTCTATCAAATCTAGAGTTGGCCTCAACACGTATGTGTAGTATAATTTGAACAGAACATTGTTCTATCACAATTTTGTATGGGCTCATTAGTTCAAATATACATGTATCCTTTCTTATTAAATAACCTTTATCATTTATTTCACATAAATTTCAACCCTTTATTTTGTGTGAAATTTGCGAACACTTCTATTGACTATAATTTTAAATAATAATTAAAATATAAAGGATTAGTTCATTACAAACATTATATAAATTAGTTTTTAGTTAATAGAGTGAAAGAGTAGTGGATTTTAGTTTGTTTTTCAGAGCTAATCAAGGATTTGAATTTAGGTTATTTAGAGATCCGCACAATTAAAGCGAATAAACTTTCCTTCATTTGTTGTACAGTTTTATTGATTACTTAACAAAATCGTAAATAACTTAAACTCATTTCGATATAATAGAAATTCTTTGAACTATTTATTCGTTATTCTACACATCTGTTAGTGATGTGAGAACAAAGGTTTAACGTGTGCTTGCTCATTCGCTCATTCGCTCATTTTGATTCGAACAAAATATCAAATTAAACACTTTTTTGTTAAATGTTGGTAGTTGCAATCTTACACCAGTTAATAACTATAAATTAGTCTATAAAACATTGATTTATAATACCTCTCATCAGTTTCGTAATCATTTGATATTTGATTATTCAATTCATTATCCATAGTATTGGATAACCACTCATCAGATCCTGTTTTCAGTTCTTATTAATTATTAAACTGTTGTTTCCACTCATTTAATAACTGAGAGCCACTCTGTTTCTAAAATTATGTTCTGAAAAATGCCTTTCCGTTTAGAAAACTAATTGGAAAGGGAAACATAATTTCATTTTTATAACTGATCTGCAAATCACAAAACACTTGACTTAACGAACAGGTAATATAAAGCTTGATAAGTGGACAGGGATTGGTTGAGAAACTCTTAAGAGTCTTAAGAAAAGATAATTATAGATAAAATGGAAATGAATTTCAATTCGATAGGAAAACGATAAGACTAATACATGAAATAAGTACATTAAATGAAATAAGTGTATTTAAACAAAAATATTGTCCCTGAATCTAATGAATGTCTCATTTTTCAAACTTTATTAAAAACCTTTTTTCAATTTTCCTTATCTTTAATGTGTCGCGAATTTCTAGTGACTAATCACTAAACCATTAAAATCATTAAATACATGAAATTATGTCTAAATTTAGGTTGAAATTTATCAGATGTTTGTTGCAATAATCAACTCTTTATCTGTTTGTCTGCTTTACTCTAATATTTATTCTAATATTTATTAAAGAATTTGATAACAATTTTCATTTAAAGGTTGCGATGAATGTGAGACAAAATTAGAACAAAGTATTACAAAATTGTTTTCGTTATAAAATTGTTATTAAATAACATGAAATTCATTAAAACTTTTAGTTTTTTAAGCAGACATCAGTTTTATTGTCAGCACAGACTAAATAGAGCAACCATAAGGGCAACCATAAGGGCAACCATAACCCTTACAGTGTAAGCAGTTCCAGTGTGTGACGCAAAATAAACTTCATTGCATTTCATTCAATTTGTTGGGTCCCAAACTGGAACTGCTTACAGTGCCCCTTATGGTTGCTCTAACCTGTGCTGACAATAAAATATTTTATCCCATAAAATAAGAGGCCTATCATTCATAGTATATTTCATACAATATCTGAATACAAATTAGGTTTCGAAAGATTTTTTGTGGATAAAATATACATTCTTGGATGGTAGCAAAAATGGTCAAGATGCTACAGTTCAACAGGGGTTGCAAAGCTTAGTGGGTCCAGGGGGTCCAGAAATAGGTATAATTTCAGATGAAATTCCAGAGTGGGTCCAGGGGTACGAAAATTGTCTTAATTATGGACTAAGCCAGTTATTTTCGGTAAAACAGCAAAATTAAAGAACAAAATGGCCGCTTCGGGGCCAATTTTCCCTCTTTTCCTTGAGGGGAGGGGCCTATCAAATCTCAATCCCAGAGGGGGTATTTTGCCAACTTTTCTGGTTTTGAATAAACTTGTAAATCACAAGTTCTGATGAATAAATATGTTATGTCTTATTTGAATTGATTTTAGGTTTTTGTTTACGTTTTTTTCAGACATTAAATAGTTTTGATTTAATGTTTAAAAATGTTGTCAATTAGTGACGAACACAAAGAGGCTATAATTAAGTTAATTAATTCAATAATAAGTGACAGTCCAGTGATCACTAATTTGAGCGATAGATCAGCGGTTAATCCAAAATTGGTTAAATTGATCCACTTTTTTGAAAACTCTGTTAATTGTAATAAAAGTGTGTTATTATTGAAATGTTTGTCTTTGGAGGCATTAATCGAGAATTGGTTACTTCACTACTACTGTGAAGAGTCGGTTATGGACTCGTTTGCCATCGAAGAAGGCGTAGAACAGGAACTGTCCACCGCTTCCCTTCTTATTCTTTATGTAATCTTCAAGTTTTCCGTTTGTTTGCCACATATTGTGATGTATTTTAATGATAATTGGATTCATTTACAAGAATTGAACACAAAATTAGACAAAATGTTGAAAACGGATAAAATAATAGACTTATTGTATAAACAAATTGATTCAAATCTTATCGATTCTCATAATTCACATAAAAATCTATTTAATCTCAAAACCACTGAATCTCAAACCGAAGACTCTTCTCATCATTTCGTTAGTAATTCAGTTGACAATCAAATTAAGACAAATACTAATTTGAGTGGTTTTCCACAAATTGATGTCAACCCCAACCGATGTCCAAATTCTTTTATAAATGAAGTTATTGTCTCTCAGATGAAAACAGAGTCAGAGCAGAGGTCTGTCCAAAACAGTCATTTATTTGAATGTAATGAATGTCACCGACTCTTTGCCACCAAATATAAGCTCAAACGCCATGAGTTCGTTCACAAACCGCTCTCAAAACCATTTATATGTGTTTGGAATGGATGTGAACAACGATTTCGGTCCTCATTTGATATGCGCAGACATTTAGTCACTCATACCGGCGAACGACCCTTTGGTTGCCATATCTGTAGCAAAAGATTCACCAGAGCTGACAAACTTAAGGAACACCTTCTCATTCATAAAAGAAGTGAAGAAAAGCGTACGAAAGACTCGCTTCTCATAAATAATATAAATAATTCACAATTTGTTGAAACCAATAGAAATCAAATTTTAAGTGAAAATTCAGTGACAACTCATTTACAGACATTTAAAACTGAATTTTAATATTCAGGGATTAATCAATAGTTCGTTCATTCAATCAATAATTGTATTTTACATTCAATGAACGGATAAAACTCTTGTAATATCTGAAGACTTTGTTTATAAGTTAATCATAAAATATTTTGACACTTATTTTCCAATTTATTTATTAACAAAAATATAATTTTAATTTAAAATAAAGTAATTAAAGTAAATAAAAATCAGTGAATTAATTCAACGGACGATAAAAAGTGTATTCAATTAAAAAAGTTGTGGTCTGAGGGGTAAACATAAGTTGTAAAATGAGTTTTTATCCCAAAATGTAGAGGCTTTCCATCCACACCAGCCCTAAATATAAATTGGGTTTATTATCACAAGAATTTCATTTAAGATATGATAATAAACTCACTTTCTTTTGAATCGTAGATAAATCTTCAGCACCGGTATAGTGGGGATCGAGGATTAAGAACTTGATTTCTCCGGTGTTTTCGTCAAAATTAATACCAATGATAGTGTGCGCCAAAACTCCGCCGCCAATCATAATGGGTGTTCCATTTGTAGTGAAATGATGTGCTAATTCTCTGCCTTTGTTCGCCAACTCAGCCCCAGAACTGACAAACATTATCTTCGATGTAATGCCATACAAATGACTTAAAACATAACTAACTTCTTGAGAGCCAATCCATTGACGCGAACCAACAAACGATTCTTGTTTGTCGCCCACATCTACGAGTGCTCTTTGAATATCGGTGTGGTTTGGAACCGGTTTATCGATATATGACTGGTGTCTAAACCATGAAATTATAGTTTGAAGCGATCTGTAGGCACAGCCCCAACCATTGTCATCAATCCTATCCTGCATATAGTGATGGTATGTATACTCCCCATAAACAACGAATACTTGTCCGCCCTTTAGTGCCGAGTCCTTGAGTCCGATATGAACTGATGTCAAATAACCGCTTTCCGTCTTTTCGGTGTCTAATAGAAAGCGATTGCTTTTTCTAAATAATGGTCTTTCCATTGGAATCAAATACTTTAAATGAATTTCTTTGCGTTTGTCTATCAATTGTTCGTCACTTAAAGCCATGGGATATACAACTGATATAAAATGAGTGCAACTATTTTTTGGCCAAAAATTATAAATCTTTGGAATTAATATCTTATTTGACTGAAAGTCAATCGAATCTATCAATGATTTCACTAATGCTTCAGATTTTTGTTTAATTTGTGTGGAAAACAATTTTAATAAATACGAAACGTTATTATTCTCTTGAATTAGTGACAAACTGTCCACTAATAGATCCAAATCTATTTGATTGTCAGTTAATTCAATTTCTGATTTTAAATCACTTTTAGGTCTGTTATCACCGGTTGTCACGAATTCGAGTGGACTCTTATCTGTGGCCTTCTTTTTCCTCATCTTTTCGATCATTTTCTTCTTCATATTTGCCGGAAGTTCAATGCCATCGAACAGATCCGGATCTTCTTCAAGATATCCATAAAGATCTGTCAGAGTTATCGAATTAAATGATTTATCATTGGCTGAGATATTGCTCTCAAAACTCGATTGAATTAATTGGACGTCAAATGAATTGATTTGTTCTTTGAATTTATTCAAAGCTTCGAATAAATTATCGCAAAATATTTGTTTGTCTTTCGATGACTCAAATCTTAAAGAAATGTTTGCCTTCAGTCTAACAACAATTGTCTTATCAATAGCTTCGTTATCGTCGACCACTTGAAGACCAGATTCACAAAATTGTTTTGATTTTATGTCTAAAAATTTAGTCTTCAAATCAAAACAATTGTTTTCATTAATTGTGGTTAAAATCAAAAGTTTTCCGCTTTTCTTGTTTTTGAAATATTTGAGACACAAATCAATCAATTGGTGGTCAGATATCGACGACTCGAGTGAATATATGCCCAAAGAGGTCGTACCCGAAGGTATGTCTCCTTCGTTGACAACTGTTCCCAAACAGTAACTCAAATTATTTTCTTCTATTAAAGTGAATCCAAATATAAGTCCGGATTTAAATTCATTCGGAATTTCATCACATTTTGTCCCGAACTCTATTAAACGCTAAAATTACAAACAATTTGGCATTTAATCGATCATTTAAATATTATCATTATCTAGCTAAATACAAACCTCTCGTAAACTTTTGACAATTTTAAATGTTTTTGAAGACATTTTTATTTGAAATTAAAATTTAATAAATTTATTTATA
>LBFM01014526.1:1772-16923 GCA_000988765.1 Achipteria coleoptrata | reverse complement strand
TTTTCGTAAATGCCACCCTAAATTTTGTCGCTCTGATAAAATAGGGGGCTACCAAATCTCAATTTTAGGGGCGAGTATTTTGTCAAATTTTCAGCCTCAGGGGGTATTTTGCCAATACCCCCTTGCCCATCCCTGTAATTATATAACTCTTATTTAGGTTCCTCTGTTCCCACTTGGAGTGTTTACTATTAAGAACAAAGAGTAAGTTCAGTATTAAAATAGATTAAAAATCTGAATATTTGGAATATTCTGGGCATCAAAATAATGTGGAATAAGAATAATTAAATTGAAAGAAATAGCAATAATTAGTTATAAAAAGTGATTCAATATAATAGTAATTCAGTTGGTTTATCAGATTTAGGATCAGGATTGAGCATGTTGAACTCATCGCCAGATTAATAATTGAGCCTAAAACTCTAGCTCAAATTGAGGTAGATTGAGGGCCTCACTCCTTAATCTCAACTTTCAGTATTGATTTCTATATTTTTAATTTCACTCAATAACTCAATAATAAGTTTTTTGTATAAAGATTATTGTGTTTTAAACAAAATGATTTTAGAATTTTATCAAAAGGTACTATGTAAAAATAAATGCACTGATAAATTGAAAGTTTAAAATAATTGATTAGTCAAAAATGAAAATGTTGTATTATCTTGTAGATATAATGTGAGTGTATATGAGTTAAAATACGGTAAATGCGTCGAAAGTATTATTTAGTGTATAAATGAGAGTCAATGTAAAGGTGAACAACAAATAAATGGTTGAAAAATTGGCCCCAATTTTGTTGATTTGAGTCATTAATTGCCAACATTTACATCAATTGTCAATTTGTTTACCTTTTCTTAAATATATTGTTATTATTAATCGAATATTTAATAGAAATAATAATAATAGTAATCGATTAGACTTTCGTTGATTTGAGTTGATTTGAATCCATTTAATTGTTGTAATATTTGAAAGTTTGAGTCAATAATATGATTAAAATATCTTATTTTGTGTTTAATTAAATCTTATTTTATAATTATTGCTCAAAAAGTAATCGAATAAAGTGTGAAAGCATTTGATTGTCTCATCCGTTAGACATTTGAGTGATTCTCAGAAAGTGGTCATCACTTTTGCCATTTGTATGACTTATCATTTGATTTATTTTAAATTAATAATTGATTTAAAATTCACGTAATCTTTAAATTCAACCCAATATTCAGATTTGGTTTTGATTTTTTGAATAATGAGTTTAAAACAACCGAAAAAAGACACAAAAATGAGAATCAGAGCCTTTCCCGTGAGTTATAACTATTTGTTTCCTTTGTTTCTCTGATATATTTTATTTAATTTAATTTTAATCAAGACTTCAATGGATGAGAAGTATGTCTCAAACATTTGGACTCTTCTTAAAAATGCAATTCAAGAGATCCAGAAGAAGAATAACAGTGGCCTCAGTTTCGAAGAGCTTTACCGAAACGCATATACAATGGTTTTGCACAAACACGGAGAGAGACTTTATAGTGGATTAAGGGATGTCGTCAAAGAACACTTAGTTAATAAGGTCTGACCTCTATTTTTAGCCCTGAATTTTGTCACACTTTTGGTTGTGTTTTAGGTTCGCGAAGACGTTTCGAAAGCTCTGAACAATAATTTTCTGCAGACATTGAATCAGGCGTGGAGTGACCACCAGACCAGTATGACTATGATTAGGGACATACTTATGTATATGGTATCCATCATTACTAACCATTATTGTCGACAATTGTTGCCTCACTCATTGTTTTATTCAATTGTTAGGATCGGGTATATGTCCAACAGAACAGTGTTGACAATGTCTACAATTTAGGTCTGAATTTATTCCGTGACCACGTGGTCAGACACGGCAATATTCGGGACCACTTAAGAGAAACCCTTCTCGATATGGTTATGAAAGAAAGAAAAGGAGAAGTTATCGATCGGTTAGCCGTTCGGAACGCGTGTCAAATGTTAATGCAATTGGGAATAGAGTCCCGTTCTGTCTATGAGGAGGACTTCGAACGACCATTTCTTCAACAATCGGCTGAATTCTATCGGGTATTCAATACTATTATAACAAAACTGTTGTTTTAAATGTCTATTCTATGAATCAGTTCGAGAGTCAGAAGTTTTTGGAAGAAAATAGTGCTTCGGTTTACATCAAGAAAGTGGAACAGAGGATCAACGAAGAGGCAGAACGAGCCAAACACTATTTGGATAACTCCACTGAACTCGAAATCGTTCGCGTCGTCGAAGAAGAACTCATTAGTAAACACATGAAAACTATTGTCGAAATGGAAAACTCAGGAGTGGTTCATATGTTGAAGAATCAGAGAATAGAAGTTAAGTATTTGTCATATAATTATGTTTTAGAGATAAATGACTTAAATTATTGTATTAATGACTTAAACAGATTTGTGTTGTATGTATAAACTGTTTTGTCGCGTTCCTAATGGTCTTCAGGCGATCATCACTTGTGTCAGTTCATACCTTAGAGAACAGGGAAAAGCTTTGGTCACAGAAGAAGAGACTACTAAAGGAGACGCCGTCGCTTTTGTTCAGGTATTCACAATATTTTATCACTCAATTTGTTTAACCTTTTATTTTGATTTTTTAGTCTCTCCTCGACCTAAAGGATAGATTTGATACCTTTCTCTCCAATTCATTCAATGGGGACAAAGAGTTCTTAAAAATGATAGCAAAAGATTTCGAATATTTTCTGAATCTCAACGCTAAGTCACCCGAATATCTGTCCCTTTTTATTGACGATAAACTCAAAAAAGGTGTTAAAGGAATGACAGAACAAGAAATAGAACAGGTTTTGGATAAAACAATGGTTTTATTCCGATATTTACAAGAAAAGGATGTCTTCGAACGTTATTATAAGCAACACTTAGCGAAACGACTTCTGCTCAACAAAAGTGTTTCCGACGATTCAGAAAAGAATATGATTTCCAAATTGAAGACAGAGTGTGGCTGTCAGTTCACTTCCAAATTGGAGGGAATGTTCAAAGATATCTCTGTGTCCAATACAATGATGGAAGAGTTCAAATCGCACATCAATTCATCTCAGGTTTCGCCTCTTTTTGGTTAATGTTTTTTAATTGTTTTTTGTTTGACATCAGATAAACTTATATGGAGTAGACCTGAATGTAAGGGTGTTGACCACTGGCTTTTGGCCGACCCAATCGACGCCATCCAAGTGCAACATTCCGACGGCTCCACGAAATGCTTTTGAAGCGTTTCGACGCTTTTATTTGGGTAAACATAGCGGTAGACAACTGACACTTCAGTCACAATTAGGTTGGGCTGATCTCAACGCTGTCTTCTATGGCGCCAAAAAAGAAGAGCCAAACACAACAGACCCAAACCTAAGCGCCAATCCGTGTACTTCTAATGCGACCAATTATGATAACACAGTGACCACATCTTCGGCATTACAGAGCACTCAAATCAGTGCCAATGCTTTGAATTTGACTAAAATTACTCCACGAAAACATATAATTCAAGTGTCAACCCATCAAATGTGTATTTTAATGCTTTTCAATAATAGAGACAAAATTACTTACGAAGACATCGCTAATGAAACCGATATTTCCGAAAAAGATTTGGTTAGAGCTCTGCAGTCATTGGCGATGGGAAAGGCTACTCAAAGAGTTCTCATTAAAACTCCAAAGACTAAAGAAATGGGTATTCAATTAATTAATATTTCAATTATTTTATATTTAACCGAAAAACGATTATTTTAGAGCCAAACCATATATTTATGGTAAACGATTCGTTTACATCCAAACTGCACCGGGTCAAAATTCAAGCCGGTCTCTAACCTAACATATTTACAATTATCACCACTTTATTAATCCCTCATTTAATTCGTTATTAGTGACCGCAAAGGGAGAGTCTGAACCCGAGCGCAAAGAAACGCGTTCTAAAGTAGATGAGGACCGAAAACATGAATATCCTTTCATTTATTATATGATATTTTTGATATATTTTTTTAAATATTATTCTTTTTGATTGAAAAAAGTGAATATTTTCCTTAACCTAATGTTTACGATAGAGGCGGCTATCGTTAGGATTATGAAAGCAAGGAAACGAATGACTCACTCCAGTCTAGTGGCAGAGGTATTACCACTCAATCAATCAATTGAATAATTAATCCATTTATCTGTTAATCAGGTGACGGAACAATTAAAAACGCGTTTTCTTCCGAGTCCTGTCATTATTAAGAAGAGAATTGAAGGTCTTATTGAAAGAGAATATTTAGCGCGAACTCCTGAGGACAGGTATTCCAATCTATCATTCAATTAAATTCAATTGATTTATAAAAATTATTTATTTTTAGGAAACTCTATACATATGTAGCTTAATATCGGTCTTAAGTTCTTTAATAATAAATAAATAATAATTAATAATAATTGTGTGCTTTTGAGAGCAACTTATTTATTGTGTTAAAAACTGATATATTATATAAAAACTTATTTTTACCGAATATTCATCATTAATGCTATCATTAATTTTGATGAAATTTTTAAAACACTTGATTTGCTTTCCATAGCATTAAACATAAAAACAATTATTTCAATCGTATTGTTCTTAAATTTGATCACTTGTTGTCGATTATTCGTTGTCAGTCTCCATATCATAAATGTCATCATTTTGGGAATCATTTGGACTTTTGTTGTCAACAAAACCAATAACTTCTCTCATTTGTGATTCTTCTTCTTCTTCGTCATCGATGTATTGAACTCTTTTTCTATTTTTCTGAACTAATGGCATATATTCTTCGTCGTCATCTTCTTCTTCCTCCTCCTCCTCATCAGATGTCTGTCCCAAAACATATCTAATTTCAATGATTATTCAAATAATTAAAAGTTAATTATAAAAACACAAAATACAATACTTTTTCCAAAACAAGAGTTTCTTTTGATTAAAAGAGTCGTGAATCCAGTTTTCGGTAACGATTTTCCCATTTTGTGTCTTAACGTCATTAAACTTAGGAGTATTAGGAAACGCACAGCTGTTTTGAATTCAAATTAATTATTCATTGAAAACAAAATATTAAGTTTACATTAAATGAGTACAACTCTGGTCCCAATCGGCTCTATATTTGGCGCCCATTTTAATTGCTTTGTCTCTAATTTCACTTCTTTTTGGGTTAACAAAACCACTGATAGCGAAGACAATGCCAGACATTATTTGATTAAAAGGTTTGTCTTCTGTTGTCTTTCGTTGTCTTTTAGGAACTGTCGGAAGGGATTGCTTACTGACAGACGAACTGCTCATTGATGGACTGTTTGCTGTTTTCTGTGCTTTTGGTGTTGTATTAGAATTGTTTTGTTTTGGAGAAGAGTTTTGTTTAGGTTTTATAGTTTTAGATGAACTCGAAGTCAGACCAACAGCTGATGCGAGGGATGACTGTTTCGATAAATTATTCATTTGATTTCTTTTAGCGAATAGAGAACCAGAGTTTGTCTCCGAATCGTTATCTTTATTATCATCACTTCTTAGCCTAAATGGTCCGAAATTAATGGTATTTGTGGTCTCCATCTCTTCCTCATTATCTTCTTTTGTATTAAATCTAATAAAAGCCAAACCAAAAGAAATTTCCTGAAAATAATATCAAATGTAATGACAAACAAATGAAAATAAAATGTTTGAATACAAACCCTATTAAATGGTTGTTTGCAGACAGTCTTAAATCGATTCCATTTGTCATTTCTGGCGTTTGGCGACAGTTTGTCGTTTGGGAACTCACGGATTCGCTTACAGTTATTCAATGACTTACTATCGGATGGAGTCATGAATGAAGAGGTGGACAGCAATACTTGGAACCGAGGCTTTGGATCAGAAGAGTTGGCGACTAATACTTCAATAAAAGCTGAGCAGTCGTTCCCTATTTCAATACTCTCTACTTTTTGTGGTTCTTTGAGTTCAAAGACAATAAAAGCATTTTCCTCCCATTCCTTACATTTCCAGGACTTAAAGTCTTTAGTTTTCAACAAATTGTCGGCAAATAATTTATTTGACTTTAAATCAAAATTAAAATCAAATTAATGAAAATCAATAGAAATGTCAAAAACTCACGGAATCTTCAGAACTCTTGTCAACGATTCCATCAATTTTTATAATCGCCATTATTTTAATCTCAATTAATATCAATTGAGTAAAAAATATACAAAAAATATTAAGTTTAATATAATTTAGGGTTTAATTAATTTTTGTAAAATTCAAAACAATTGCATAACAATTGAGAAATACTTTGTGTTCACAGAAATTATGCATTGAATACAAAATTAAAATAAGAGTTTAATAATAAACTCAGTCTTCAATTATTTAAAGGGAACTCATTTTGTTTACGATATTTATTTTTATTTAAAAATTGTGTGAATTATTTTGGCGCAAATGTATTGACAAAATTCAAAGTAATTCTGTAAAATGTATTGACAGAAAAATAAACTAGCAATAATTATTTTTACATTAATAATAACTACATTTACATTTAACTAATGTAGCATTTATTTAATGTAAATCATTTAGAATCACAGGATTTGATACTCTGGAGGACTCCATTGTATTCACACATTTCTTCCGTCAAATAGTTTACGTAAAATACGAGTTCAGAGGATAAAGAAATTGACATAAAATCGATTATTTAATATAAATGTTTAAAATATGTTTACAATTATTTATTTAAAAATACAGTTTAAAAGATATCAAAAAACAGACTTAAAGATCAGTTCTTACAACCAATAATAAAGTACCGACATTTGTGATCACATACACCCCCTGGAAATCCTCAAATTTAGTGGAAGAGCTCTATTTTATACCCTAACGAAAAGAAATTATTTGAATTTTGCACCCTGGACTAAAATGAATGTTTAAACGAAATGCCAAGACTCGAAATAGTGAAAAGTTTATTTAACGCTTTTCATACATGATTTGAGGTTTTGCCCTCACTAGTCAGCCACATGAATATTCTAATTATATACCCCACCAAATTTTTTAAAATGCATAATTTGACCTTTCACACTCGAATGAATGGTCACACATCAGTACTATCCGAGAGATATTTCATATGAAAATGAATTTTTTTATATTAACTAAATTCATAAAATTTACTAAAAACTAAAATAAAAACCATTGAATGCACTCAAACACCAATTGATCACTAGTTTTGAATTTATCCCTTATTTTTCAAACCAATTACTTCTTTCCTAAAATATCGATAATTTCAATCATTTTTAACTAAAAAAGTCTATATATTTCCACTTTTTTCGAACTGGAATTAAAAAATAATCGAAAGTCAACTTTACTTTACTATCATTTAATGTCATTTTACAGTAAACTACTTAAAATGGAAGTATATATTTGTGGCAAACTTTAGAAATTAATAACAAATAATACTTTAATTTACTTAAAAATTGAGGACTATTTTAATCCTTAAATGTTTCCTTTTCTTTAAAATAAAGGCATTTAAAATGTTTAATAATTTTGTCAGAATTGGTCTGACATACAATTAACCGAACACTCACTAAAAAGTGAGCCAATACTCACCAAATAATGACCAAATACTTGTAACAATTTGATGTTTGAGTTATTGTTAGTGAACCGCACCGACCAATCGATTGGTCTGAAACTTTAAAATTGAGAACCACTGACACTGATTACAACACCAATTATTCCTCCAATACATGAGATTATACCAAAGATTAAACCAATTTTTTAAATCAAATTCTAATTAATAATTCCCTAAATATTAAAAATTAGTTAATTTTACAAAAAGTGATCTATTTTTTGGTTATTCATTCAATTAGTTTACTATTTGTTGTCTTTTATTTGGAAGTATTGGATGTTATCATTGAATATTGTCTTCTATTATAGTCTCTGAATTATTTTCTTTGAGCGACTCTTTTGAAATATCCTCGTAATTATCTCTACCATTACCTCGGGTTAGACTTTTGCACATTTCTTTGTCGGACACAATGAAGATAGAGTTGTAAAAGAAGGCAAACACTCCCAACACTAATACTAATGGAGTCAAATATAGAGAGTATTGAAGACTTGAATAGTTATCATAATTAGAGTTTCCTTTTTTTATTCGATCCGATATCTGATAATTTGATCAAAAATCAGTATTTCATAGATATATACGAAAAGAACTCACGGATCCGATGACAAAAGGACTGATAGCGTCACCGAATAGATGTGAGACTAATATTTGTATTGCCTGAGCCATAGATCTCTGGTTTGGTGTTATCACATATAAGAGCATATCTGTGACAACAGACCAATTGGTACTCATAAACGTCACCGCAATAAATATCAAAATCCACGAAAAAGCGGTCGATTTGTGCGCCAATACAATACATAGAAAAGTGGCCGGAACTGCAATCAAGACCCCAACTCCACAGACCAATGGGTCGGCGCGAGGATTATAGTAACGATAAAAATGAGAACCACTCACACCGATTACGACACCAATTACTCCACCAATACATGCGATTATACCAAAGATTAAACCAATCCTTTAAATCAAAATCTAATTAATATTTGTTTTAATAAAATAAATTCAAAGACAAACCATTCTTCAGATTTTTCATCGTTGGCTACAATATAAGCATACTTTATATAAGTGGGGGCCCACCACGAGAGAGCTCCCACTGAAAACGTAACACAAGTGAACCCAATTGTCGACCAAACAAATGAAGGAACGGTTAAAATATATTTGAGATCGTCTTTTAGAACAGTTTTTTCACGTGTGGGCTCAGCCCCATCTGATTCACCCCTTTTGGGTTCGTTCACTAAAAATATCAAAAGAATAACACATCCGAAACCCAATGGAGGGGTCACTCTGAGAGCCCATTGCCATCCGCCCATTAAAGAAGACACTGAAGTTCCCACTATATATCCCAGACCTGAGCCAACAGGTATTGCAAAGTAAAAGAAGGCCAACATTTTGGATCTCATCGCCGGTGCGAACAGATCTGCGATTAGTGTGGAGGCAATCGTCGAATAATTGGCTTCTCCTATGCCTACCAGTGCTCTCATCATAAAGAAAAGGATCGGCTGTTCTGCCGGTATTAATGAGCCAAGAAATGTGGTTAAACTCCAGAACAAAATGCCAAAGGTCATTATTAATTTTCTTGAATATCTGTCCCCTAAATAACCAAAAATCGGAGCGAATATCATATAAGAGACGATAAACGATGTCTGAAGAAGTCCTGATTGACTGTGACTTAAATGATAATAGTTTTCAATACTAGTGAGCACTCCGGCCACTGTATATCTGTCCATATAATTGAGCAAGTTTATTAAAAATAATATAACAACTGTCAGATACGGACGAAAAGCCATTATTAATCAAATATTAAGAAATTATTTGATTTTTTAAAATCACAAAAATAAGGATTGACTTCAAATCTGTTGAATTCAATCAATTTATAAATTGATTTTAATTCAGAAAAATTATAACAACTTTGAACTCATTTTCAAATAATAATAAAAAAGATTTGAATAAATTGAGAATTTATTAGTTATATAAATATTATTAAATAAATATTTAGTTATATTTTTATTTAAATTTGAAGATAATTAGCTTGAATTATCCTGAATTATCCTTGTTTAATTAACAAAACTTGATATGAATTTTATTCATAAGTAATGTTCTGATAAATAAACGAAAATATTATTGAATTTTATAAAAAAAAGTTATTTAATAACAAAACGTTTACTCTGAAAGAGACAAACTTTGATTGAATGGTTAGGCGCTCAGAATCTGTCAAATAGTATTCTGATCATCTGATGTCTCTATTTTTGTGGTGAGTAAAGTAAATTCACCGAATTTTTCAGTCATTGGATTATTGAATACAAAAGTTTAACATCCAGTGGTAGGCTATAGTGGGACAACTCATTTGAAGAACTTATCCCAAATATTACACAATTAATTAGAATTCAAAGAATTTTTTCAATGGCTGCTTGGTTGTATTAAGATTTTTGGCCAGGGACAAAAAATAGTTGCGGTTTAGGCTACGAAATTCAATTCAATCAATAAAATTAACTAAATTAGGTTTAAGTTAAGTCGATTTGTAAATTCAAGTAGAGTTAAGTCAAGCATTGGAGCCATAAAGGCAGTGCCACAACCATAAGTATTGTCACGGGTAAAAGTGCCATACCATGTTCTTTCTACACAGAACTCCCGGCCTAGCTTTACAATATGGCGTCCCAGACAGACTATTTATTACTAAACATGTTTAACATTATGTCTGTGGGACTGTTAATGCAAAACAAAGTTTTAAACTCATACAATATGTTGTCTAATAAATGACTTATTAGTTGGTTGTAGAAAAAAACAAGCTAGATAGTAGAAAATCTAATTGTATAATTGCTAATTGAAGCGACTAATTGTATTACTAGCTTGTATTGACAATTTTTTGCAGTATATTTTTTGCAATACAAGCTAGCTAGCTGTATACAAGCATGCAGAAGTAATACAATTAGCCGTATCATTCTACTATGGATTCCTCAATACTATCATTCTACTATGATTTACCACCTAGCATAAAATACTTAGACATTTAGCAGATTATCTTGGATATCTTAATTCAAAAAAGTTGAAACTATTCATATTTTTGTTTGAGCAAGTCAATTTCGATTGGTTTTAATATGAAAAATGATAAAAAAATATGAAAACTTAATTTAAACATTCAATAATGTAATAATTGAATCGTGTTAGCGAACCTTATTTGAATCTATCCCAGTATCAATGCGAGTTTTAAAAAGTTTTCTAAATTAAGCGAGAATTGTTGTTGAATTATCTAAGTAACTGGAGCATCGTTTCTTACTAATTCAAACTGGCCCATATCAGTCTGGTTTGAGTTAAACAAGTACAAGTCAATGAAATTTTAATTCATTTATAAATATAGAATAACTTAATTTTATTATAATAACAAATCTATATTTAATTTTTTTAATTATTATAAATTAAATAAATAACTAATAAACTAATTAATTAATAATAAGTGAATACATTTTAGTGAATAAAAATAATTTTTAATCAATAAAATGAGAAATTTTTAAATAAATAGATTTAAGGTTTTATGTATTCTTCTATCGCTTCTTTGATCGACTCATTATTTTGGACACGTCTTTGATTTTAAGGTTACTATTTTGAGACTCTTCTGAGAAATATCCGATCGGAGGACTAAAAAAGTTTAATAAAACCAAAACAAATATAACGAATGGAATCACTATTACTATCAAAATAAAGTATGCAATCAATAAACTAATGTTATAATTGATAATCGATTGATTGGTGTTATTCTTAAATAGTCGTTGAAAACAAACAACAATTCCAAAAATGAAACCAATAATAATAATGAAGGACAGGAACCATACCATTAATATTAAGCCAACGTCTGATTGATATGTACTCCAAACTAATTGTTTAATTACTTGTTTATAAAATATTATTAATCCCGAAACTAATAGAAGTGATATCAGGTTTGAAATGATTGCGTCTAAAATCAAAAGATAAGACCACTCCTTAGGAAAGTCCCAACAAATACCAGAACCACAGATAACCGTAAATAAATGGAAGAACGGAACAGCATTTGACAACAAGAATATGAATATCAGTACTTCAAACCAATTCAAAGTTGTAGAGAGAAGTGGTTTTTGAATCAAACTTTTATTGACATTCATTAGGGAAAAGCGTTGATATGAGAGAGAGTGTTGGGTCAACACTATTGCCGTCACTTCACAATTGATATTTGTGTGAAATGAAAGGTTTGAATTCATTTCTTTTATCTCAAATGAATAGATATAAACCGAACCCTTATAACAGTTGTGAGTAATTCTAATGAAAGCCATGTCTTTTAACTGATCTTTTCGACTGACTATAAATCTGAAGGCTTTCTTCTTTAACTCAATATAATAACTGTGATTAAGCATTACTTTTGGTGTCGCCACGAATCGAGTGATTAGGCGATACTCTTCGTTATAGATTTCATATTGAAAAGTTGTGCTAGGTGAAAAATTATCACTGAAATCACCGTAAGACATAACAACTAAATATTGGTGACGGTATTCACCGACTTCACACTTGTCCCTTATATTAACTAAAGTGTGTTCTTCCCCTTCAAATAATAAATAGAGAACAATAGCCGACAAAAATATCACAATCCAGAGAAACACTATTATATAAGAGGGATGTATTGCCGTCACTCCTGTCGACCAAAAGCTAATTACCAAAAATCTTTTAAAACTTGAAAAATCCATTTCATAACAACTATTTTTTAATGCAATAAATTAACAAATTCTTCGCTTTAAAAGTCAAATAATAAAACGGTTATTGATTTGAAAGAATGAGACAATAATTGAAAATTTTAATCAAAAATATAAACATTTATTTCAAATAAGAAGTGTTCGACAATTGATTTGAGAAATGTTAAAATTCAAAGATATTTTGACGAATAAATTACTATTGATTTCAATTTCGATTATTTTAATTATGTTTTCGATATTGGATTCAATTTGTGGTTTCATAGAAATAGACAATTTTGAACAAAAGTCTAATGAAAGTGAATCTGATTTTACGAAACGAAAGACAAATCCGAAATTGGGTTTTGTTTTCGACACTATATTTTTGACAACAATTTCAACGATTGGAATATTCGCCACAACTGTCGAAGACTATTACTATACATTGACTTTTGCTTTAATTATAACGAGTTTTGCTATAATTGATTGTTTTTCCCTGATCACATTTCGTTTATGTCAATTCCCAGTTATTTGTGGACAGATTCTGGTATCAGTTCTCGTTTGGATGTCTTTTAAAAAATTAGAAGAAATGATCAAAAATTCTAAACCAGAATTAAATGATAACCAAAACAAAGTGTGAAATCAATTAATCAAAATAAAAATATTAGTTTATTCGTTATTTCAAAAAATTGATTTTTGAATATATATTTGTTCTTTAAATAAACTCAAACAAGTATTTCAATGAAAAGCTATTATTTCTCAACTTTTAATTCAAAGATAAAAAGTTGATATAAAATCGATTTTTAAATAAAAAGTAGACATTTATGTGATATTAAATACTATTAAATGAAAATAATGTTAATTTCTTACCTTTTTTGATAAAATACAATAAACTGTTCCCTAATTTGCAAATAAACTTAATTTTATGAAATGTTAATCAGTTTGATTGAAAAACATGTAAATATGTCTTAAACAGAAAACTTATATCACAAATAAGTAGACGCGGGGCAGACCTACTCTAGAGTAGGCAATATGAAGACCGGCATATGAAATGTCTTAAATTGAAAATTTGTAACAGCTTGATTCTTAACATTCAATAATTGAACTTTAGTTTTGAATAATTATTTGAGCCCCTTTTTTTGCTTAATGTTATATTTGAAAATTATTCTGAGCTTGCCCTTTCAATACAAAATAAATGTTAATGCAAGTTGCACTGAATCTATGCTTATTAAATCACTTTACAGAACAAATAGGACTTAAAATATGATTCAAATAGTAAATAATAGTTTATTTCTTTTTATTGAAATAGAATTGATAGTGCCTTTAATCAAACGTTGAATATTAAGAATCAATCTAGTACAACTTGTCAACTTGACACATTTCATATTCCGATCTCTATTTTTTATCTGATGCCCAGCACTACAAATAAGCAATAGATAACTGATATCTTAATATTGATATCAAAGTTAAAGCACTCGATTTAGCATTAAATAGAATAAAATAAAATTTATTACTGGAATTAAACTCAAAACATTAAAAATGGCTATAATTGAGAACAAATTAACTGAAATGAAAATAAATTATTTTTCAACGAATTCATTGCAATTAATATTGAAATATATACTGATTTTTTCAAATTGTGTTATAATATTGGACGCGATATTCCTATTGATATCTGAAAAGGACTCATATCAGGGAGAGTTTATTGAAGGCAGACATCGAGTTTCCAGATATTTACTTCTTATGTTATACGTTGACATACAATCAGTTTTAATGATTTTGATCGCTGTGTTTGGCATAATTGGTGTACAAAAAGCCAATTTAGGTATTGTACTGATGTATGGCCTGATTATAGCCATTGTGGCCATCCTTTCCATCAATGATTTGGACGCTTTTGTTATGGAAGTATTTATTTTGATTTGCAGTGGATTTTATGCGATGGCTATTAACCAAACCAGAAGTCAGATACCATACGATAACTTAAACTTAAAGGACACAAATATTCAAAACATATGATTTCATTTGAGTTATCAAAAAATTAAATTACAATAAAAATCAGTTTATAATATTTTAGTTTATAGTATATAAAAATTTACAACAAAATAATTCCATTCAATAATTTTTCAGAAATGTTTGAAAATTTTTTTTTGTAATTAATGTCTTAAATCTAATTTTTGTTATAAAAAATATTCAATAAATATGTTAATCGTCTCCATTAATAACTTTATCGAAGTATTTAACACTTTGTGATTCTGTTATAATATTTTCATCCAATTCTTTGTTGAAACAATCGGTTCCACTGAAAGCGTCGACAAGTTTTTCATTTTGATGTTCTAAATACGAGTAAAAACTAATAACAATTTACATCAAAATTAGTTATACCTTCACTGAACTCTTCTACTTTTTTAGCGATAAAAACAGAGCACAGAATAATGAATGCGAAGAAAATACAGCAAACAATAAGAAAAGATGCAAACGATATAAACGATGAATTCTTCGGCAGTGGAATAGTTTTTGTTGTGTTTGAAAACTTGTTTTTATTGTCTTTCGAATTGGTTTCTGTACTCAAAATCAAAACACAGATCAGAATAATTGGTTTCATGTTTTAAAAATTATTAAAACAATTTTGTTGTCAATTATTTGCCAAAAATGACTGAAATTTATTCGATTTTATTTTAAGTGTTATATCTCTTTAGAGTTAGAAAATTGAGAAACAGTTTAATAAGAGAAATGGTCTGAACTGTTAAAATGTTTGAACAAAATTTTATATCGATTAGTATTTGCATTGTTTTATCGTCTTTTTATCGATATTTGAATCAATATTTAAAATTTTGAATTATTTTCATTTAAATTGAAGTTTTGAAAGAATGTCTAAAATTCTTAACTGAAT
>LBFM01014415.1:0-12131 GCA_000988765.1 Achipteria coleoptrata | reverse complement strand
AACTAATTAACGATTAAAAGGCATAAAATGTTTTTATTCATTTAAATATTTACAATATTTATCAGTTATTTAATAATTAATTAGAATTTGTTTAAAAACATTTTCAGTCAAATAATCGATGAATAATATCATTACAATAGTTTTGATGATAAGAGTACAGAATATTCCTGTGATCTTAGATTTAAATAATTTATTCGGAAATTATTTATAAAAATTATTGATTTTAATCTATTTTTTGATAATTTATTTAATAACTATTTTATGTTTTTGATTACAAATCACTTATTATTTTTGATTTCAATCAATAAATGATTTGATAACGATTTAAATCGATAGACAAATGAATTCGTGATTTAAATTCTTGAGATTCAATGAGAGTCTGAAAAATAATTGATTTATTATTAAATAATGTTTTGATTCAATTGTCTGAATACTTACTCTTAAATTTCAGTTCAATTATTAGTCGAGAAATTATTGATGAAATATGCGGTAGTCTTTTGATGAGAGGAAAATCAATTGAAAATATTATTAAACATTATATAACAGAAGAAAAATGTAAGGAATGTTTTTAACGATGTATTGAATGACAATTTAGAACTGTTGGCAGTGTTTTCCAATAAACTTTTCACTGAAACAAAATGGAAATAAAAATACAATTAATTAAAACAATTCAATAGATATTAGACTACGAAAAGAGAATTTCAATTGGATTTAGAAGTTTTGACAGAAATTCGTAAAATTCTTGAATAACATTCACATCAAATATGAAAATAATGTACAGAACTAAACAAAAATTGAATTATTTTTCAGAGAAAATGTAAAACAAAAGTTCATAAAATATGAAAATTTTTGAATTAAATATAAGAATAAGTTATTTATATCGAAGAAAATCAAATATTTTTCCGTAGACTTCGGTTAAGACTTCGGAATAGTCTTTCAAAATATAAACTAATGAATAATTGAGAGCTTCAATGCAAAAAGTGTTGATTACCGGCGCCGACACTGTTATCCGAAATTGGTTCGACAGGACTGATGAGGTCGAGAGTCTCTTTGCCTTTGGTAAGCACTTGGGTCAGGCTTTCCACACACAGTAAACTCACAATAAATTTATTTGATTTGAATGTCTTTAATGGCTTTAAATTCTGTAGACTGTACTGCAGTACTAAGTGCTGAACACCGAACCCGTCGTCAAAATAAGTGGGCTTTAAATACGTTAAGAATCTTGAGTTGACTTCACGTTTGTTAATAAACCACTTGAGTTCTGGCACTGGTTTATAACGAGATGAGACACATGTGAGGTTCAATATATCAGTCGATCGGTAGCTGTGCTGTAGTCCACCGATTGTCGGCTCAGATGAATCTTCAGGCGTTTGATTGTCTCCTATAAGTCTATCTATAATTACAAACAAATAAATTCAGTCAAATATTTTTGTGAAATATATTCCAATTATTCAAAAGAATTTGAGAGAAATTCTCAAAAGAATTGCGAAAAAAGTATATTAATATTAAGTTAAAAATAATATTCAAAAATGTTTTGCATTTTAAAAACTTTGAGTAAACAAATAATTGACTTAAATTCTGATAAATAATATCCACTAAAAAGTCACTGAATATTCTTATTCTCAAAAGTCTAAGTTTTTTGTTCAGAAGATTTTGTTTTTACCTCACTTTTACTTCACTTCTCTCCTCCAAAATAATGAAAAATATATTATTTGGCAAAATATGTGCCGAAAAACTAAAAGATTAATATTATGTAATATTATGATAAACAGTATTAAAACTCACATAAAATGCTAGACTTATATATAATAAAATAGTGTGTATTTCGAGTGCTGTTACCAGAAATTGTATGAAAATTCTTTTTTGGGTATTAAATAAAAAGCACCGGAATATACATTAAGGATAATGACTATAAAATTATATCAAATATGAATGAATGAAAGCGACGGAAATTCTCTTCTCATTTATTCTATGAATACATTATATAATAAAAGTTTTTTCTCTTCATTTTTCTCGAACCAAATTCTCTCCAAATTATATTTCGATAATAACTTGTCCTTAAAATCTGATAACGTTTTTCTTTGAAAAAGTGAAGAGTAATTCTTAGAGAATTTATGTCTCACTTAAGCCGGATATGAGACCACAAACACTTCCGATCAGTGGATGAAAAAGTTATTTTGATTCTTATCTTTAAGACAATCTATTAATCATTTTAATTGAGTCCACAATAATTAATGGAAAAATCGATTCCTTTTATTAAAACAAAAGTAAACGACAACAAACTGTGACATAACTTAATTAACTGACTAGAATTAGCATGATAAATTTAATAAAATTATTCAGCTTGTCGCCTTGCTGAGAGTTCTCAGCTTAATTCAAATTATGAGGGAAATTTTTTAGTTATATTAATCTTGTTCGTATTAATTGATTAAAATACCTGTGGAGTAGTTTTTATGAGTTTCAAACATAGTATTGAATTACATTTTTTTGGATCAGTTTTAGATTAAAATAAATTCACTAAATATTCAAATGAAAAGTTATCTCAAATAAGAAAAACTTATGAAATATGAGATAATATTCTGAAAAAAATTAAATTAAATTTTAACAAAATATTAGGCCTTTTAGAAATAGTGGCAATATTTTAATGAGAAGTGATATTCGCTGTGAATTCAAAATTTAATTTTTTTAAAGATAACTTTCAAAACATTTTAATGTAAATATTGTGCTGAATATATAATTCTCAGATGAAATAACTGTCAAAATATCTGAAATTCCTTTTGAAACACAACATAATGTTAGGCATCAAAATAGATGAACAGAAAAATTATTTTCCGAAATGATAGCCTATTTTCATCCAAATTAAGTCAACTCCTGGTCTTTTGGCTGTACTGTTGAATGAGTACTGTTTGCTAATCTATTTTGACAAACACTTAATGAGATTTTATCATTTGGATACCAAACCCACTGTAAAAAGCAATGAATGAATTAATTCAATGAATTCACACTCGAATGAAGTCATTTGAATCCTTTCCAATGGTTTAAAATTTGGCTCACTTTTTGTCTTTGGATTAAATGATTAGTTGAATAAAAAAAGCATTTGAATGGTATCTTAAACAGGAAATTAAGAGCCTATTGTCCAGAATGTCTTCTAAATTGTGATGGACATTTATATTTAAACAAACTTAAATGCTCGACAATAAAGCTCAGGGTAATTCTGTTTGTACGAATCGCCAGACATGCCATACGCCTGAAGAGTCAGTGGGAAACGAAGGGTTATATAAACTAAATTCAATATAAGATCGCAATTCAATAGCAAAACAAAAGGATTATTCGTTTGTTGGCGAAAATGATTGTCTCATTTCCTAAATTGAATTCAATTTAAAAATAAAAGTAAAGTTTTGAGCCGTAATTTGCATTACTTATACTCCAAAAGTTTTCATCTCATTATTGGAAGAATTTTTTTCACTAAAAGTCTAAAATAAATTAACTTTTTTTAATTTAAACAATTTATTGCTTGAGTTATGATTGGATGAGAAGTGAAAAAATACTGCAAACAAATAATAAATTTTCATTATTTGAATGAATAGATTACACACAAGAGAACAATAGAGAGGTTTGAAAATTATTATCAATTCCTTTGGATTTAATTAAACAAAACAAAAAAATCAATAGTTTTTTGAATGACTTTTTCAAAGGAATTTTTTCGTTCAAAAAAAGTAATAAAAGAAATGATAGAATCGTTACCTTCAATATAAAAAATATTTTCCTCGTTATTATGGATTTGTTGCGGATCTTTATGTCGGGTCCAGAGATTGATTCCGACGTCTCGATTCTGTTTGTGTATTATAGAGGACTGGCATTCAAATGGCACACGAGATGTAAGGTATCGCGAATTGAACTGTATATTAATCGAAGTGGAGCTCAGATTGTTTTCATACTTTTGATGATAAATACGATACTGAAACCGCTGATCTGTGCCCGACATTATGGATGTGCCGTTTATATATGCAGTCAATTGAGCCGCTGGTAAAGACATAGGGGCTGTGCAGGTCAGGTTCACTAAATCATTGTGAAACGGCTGAGATTTCTTTAGTGAATCCTTTCCACTGATTACTGGATTCGGATCTTTTGGGATATCTATAAGGAATATAAAATAGCAAAAGAAGGTTGAAATTGATTAATTACCAAGATAATTGTGTGAATAGATTGAAACATGAATTTATTTCAAGGCATTAAAACAGTGAAAGAATTTCATAATTTAATCTTCAGAGGAATTTCAATAAAAAGTTGTGTGAATTGGTATGAAATTCAAGTTTTTGTGAGTAAATATTTAATTGTATTTTAATTTAAGAATGTGTTCATTAAGTTATACGAAAAGTAGTCTAAAATAGAAATCAATTTAAACAAAAATTTTCACTGAAACTAATTATAAAAGCAATTAATTAGAGCGAAAACAATGCAATCAAAGCGATTACATGAGTTTTTGGTGGAGAAAAACTTGTTTTCCAATTAGTTTTAGTGAAGCGATCGGAAAATTATTTTTACTATCTCTTTAAAAGCACACTTTACTATCCTCTACCTGTCCTGATATTGCTCTGCGATGAAATTCAATATTCATTTATTATTTTTATAATCAAAGTCATAATCAAAGTCCTATTCTATTAAAGTATTTCTTTTCCTTACACTTTAGGATTAGCAAAAATGAAAAAGATTAAATGAATTGAGAGCTCACATTTCTAACAAGACTGTTATGCAAAACAATTTTCTATTCTTTTTTATGTTCATTCAATGTTATGCCAGAAGAAAATTGAAATTTTCAACAGAATATACTATAATATTGTTATAATAGGAATCTCTTATTTTTATTCATTCAATAGTTTTCACATTTTTAATGCAAACCTTAAGATATAATCGAAAAATTATTGACTTATATTCTCGTCAGTCAGTCGTCTGGTTATTATAGTAATGGCTTTGGATTTGCGATATTATATATGGATATGTATATTATGGCAAACAAAAACATATAGTCTTTTGTATGTATAATATCATATGATTGAGGAGTAGTGGAGAACATCATTATTCAATGTAAAAGTCAGTGCCTCAGAATAGGCAACTGTAGAACATAGAAAAGTGAGAGTAGAAGCGAAGAGGAGCTATAAAACTCCCCGGAGTATATGTGAAAATAGAATTCCAGTAAATGAGGTACCGCTTGTTTACTGGCTATACAACAGTCCCCTAACAGCACAGTATACTTGGGCTCACAACAAGACTATATTCCGGGCGTATTATTCTTCTACGCAATTCTCTAAAGCATTAAATTTTATTACAAAAACTCTTATGCAAAACAAGAATAGAGAAGAACTACATCTCTATTACCACTGAATATCATCTATACTTTATTTCATAGCCACTGACTCCTGATTTCTATTCAATTCAAAAAGGATTTCTGTTGAATAGATGGGCTCCGGGTTTATTAAAAATTCATTTTTAGGGCTGAAAGGATTAATACAAATAAGTGTTAACTCTTTTGATGGTTAGGTTAAGGAAACAAATTATTTTTGGAAATAAGTTTTCGGAAACAAATAAATTTGGAATTAATTACTATTTTCTAATTAAAAGTTCATTAAAAGATCACTAATACAACAAAATGAAATCCCCAATTTACATCACAAAACAATAGTGATCTTGCTCATCCTTGAATACTCATAAATAGATTGATCATTTGTTTGAATGGTTAACTTTGTTGGGGAAGAAATATTATCACAAAAAATAGCTATTTTGGACAAAGAAGTAAACAAATACCTAGACAAATGAAAAATTACTGAACGGGAGTAGTCTAGTGCTAAAAATGAGCGCTTAGTTTAGCCTCAGAGGATAACCATAACTTATTCTCTAAAGGGAGAGAATATTCTGTTTATAAGTAGTTTATTCACAAAACCCTATTCTGTTTTCAGGCTTTAGATAAAGTGTAAAATTTTTTTGATGGTTGAGAATAAAAACTCTTTGATCTGAAAGTATGAAAACAAAAAAATATTTTTAATCAAAAAATGAATTTTATTCAGATTTTTGAACAGAATATATGAGACTAAGATTTGTGACAAAAACTATTCCTTCATTAGATATTCATTGGAAATGAAAGTGAATTTTTTGTATTTATTTATTTCTTCACATCTTTTAGACTGTAATTCATTTCAATTTCTTTTGGGAGTGAATCTGAATATATGTTTTACGCCTAAGTTTTTCTCTTTTCAAATGAAAAAAATAAATATAAATCGATATCAAGAGTTCAGTTTTGGAAATAAAAAAATATAACTCTTTTTATTCGTTACAAAATAAAGTTTTGTAAATAAATCTCACAAAATATGAAAATAAATGGATTTTTAGATATTTTTGATCTCTAAAAATATATATAAATTTCTTTTCATAAAAGTTTGATTTCAATATTGAAAATAAAATTTGTTTCGTTTGTGGCAAACATTTTGTTATTTTATAGGAAAAGGAATTTTTCATATTTTATAAATCCATTAATCACTCAATAATTTTATTATTTTATTATATTTTACTTTTATTTTAATTAAATTTTGGATTTTATTCTTCATTTGAAAACTACAGACAACTAATGGCATAAAGTGTGGATTTGAAACACAGATACCGAAAACTTTTTTCTGTAGACTTAATAACAAGAATAATAAACTCGACATGGATTTGATGGATAACTTTATTATTCCGAACAGTATTTTCAGTTAATCCCACGAAAAAAAAGTTATCGAGAGTTCAATCGAAAAGTTATAAACTCATCCGTAAGAGAATAATTCAATAGAAAAAAGGGTAGAAAATGGGATTATTAGTCAAATCCCAAGTTCAGTCACAACTGTCAGAAGGAACTAATCCACAAAACAATCAATAAAAACATATTTGAATTGTGGCAGTTCATTGCCTAGATTATTGCCATTTTATATGAATAGACTATAAAATAGTACACAAATTTCTTAATTAAGAAATTAATTTTTCATATTTTAATTATTTTATTTATTGCATACAATATTTACTATGAATAGAATGTAATAATTATTAAGATTTTTTGCTCATCTCTTTTCTAATCCTTTGAGAGATGAGAATTCTTAGTGTTTTATGTGTGATATAAAACTAAATTAATGTCAAAAGTTATCATTAAAAGCACGAGAATAATAACAGCAGAGAAAAGGAGTCTTAATAACCTAAGAAATAGTATAGAAAAAGTAAAGTATAGTCTATTAAAGAGTTGAAAAGTTTATTGAAAAGTAGGAAAAATGTTAGAGAAAAGGCTGTAATTTTTAAAAATAAAGCCAAATGTTTCACATTAATAGTGGATTTGTTTTTAACAAAATAAGAAAGCAAACTTGTATAAAACAGCTCTGGATTGGCTTAAAACCCCTGACAAAGTTAGATAAAAAATGAGGCAATCAATTAAAAGGTCCGTAAATGTATTGAAAAATTGATATCAATTCTAATTGCAGACAAACTTTCAATTTCCCAGAAATAATCTCATCGTTTGGAGACTTTTTTGTTTGTTTTATAACATAAATATTGTATTGAATTGAGTTTTATGTCTGAAAAACATTATAATTGTTTTTATTGTTTTGTAATTATTTGCAAACAAAATAATTACAAAACAATAAAAACATTGATTTAAACTGAGTTTAAATACAAATAGACTTAAAATATGCAAAAAAGATACAGACTTTTAATGTCTTTTAGCAAATTATCTCCAATAAAATGACAATTTGTGAACCAAATGAATGACAAACAGACGACAAAAAATTTACAACTCATGTCTGCAACTTATTTTGGCACTCAATCGACAATCGATTTGCTAATGTTTTTCAACTAATCAGGCTAGTATTTTAATTGATTTAATCAGGTTTAGCAACATTCTTGGTTATTATCTATCAATGATATCACTTACAATCTTATAATTTGAAGTAATCTTAGGAAAAAATGCTGTAAAAATCAATCATCGATTTTGACTCTAATTCATAGCTTTTGTTAAAATTAAATGTTTTTTGAAATTATATCCGAAAATACGGAAAATGTTTTCATTTCAGTAAATATCTTATCGTAAAGAAAATTGCTGTGAAAACCGACTTATAGTTAGACAAAAGTCTTGACAAATGAATGATAGGATAATAACAGTAATCACCGGACTATTAGCTAAAGTACTGAAATATTAAACAACTTTTTTTGGGTTCAACTTTAGGTTGAGTTTTGAGTGATATAAGTGTATGAAAAAAAGTTATACATAACTAACAAATAAATAATGAATTAGTTGTCAAAAGTTCTAAAAAATTCAATATTGAAAACGTTATGGAAAGCCATATGAGATATCAGAGCAAAGAATATTTAATATTCAAATTCATAAATATTTGATTATATTCTATGAGAAATCATATTTCAATATAACATTTGAGTTGATTAGACGTTTGAGTACTATGCAAATGCCATATTTGGTTGGGCTGTGCTCTGGACTGACTGCGGAGCTGCTGTCGGTCTGCCCCACGAAAAATATACTAAATATATTTAATGGTTTTTCTCATATATTATTATTAAGTGTGAATCAGCGCTTTTATAGCCGGCTCTCAAACGAAAGAAAAATTTATGTTATTTTCAAATGGGATTTGAACTGACTCTCTGACTCTCTCTCTCTCTCTCTCTCTCTCTCTCTCTCTCTCCATTGACTAATAAAAAAAACGCCAAACGAATAGACATCGAAAGCAAGAATTCTTTGCCTATCGACTAATTTTGATGATAAGCCATATCATGGTTACTGACAGTATGGGTAAACGCAAAAGAGGAGAGGGAGTCAATTGATAGACAAGGCATAAGACCGGTCACACTCGAGGGGCTCAACAACACTCTCCACTTCTAATATACATTTTTACTAACTTTCTATGAGTGTATCCACTATTGAATAGTGCTCTGACTGCAAATTGCTATATAAATGAGCTGAACATCATGTGTGATACCAGAGTGGAGTATATGCATAATAATAACAAAATAGGAGTATAGCTAAACATTCAATCGTTTTTTTAAACAAAAATATTAAATATTTTTCTTTTTTTGAGGAGTCATTCAAAATAAATAATAATAATATACTGATATATTTGAATAAATATTTATTTAACAATAACTCTCTCTCTCTCTCTCTCTCTCTCTCTCTCTCTCTCTCTCTGAGCTTTTTTATTGGAAAAATGTTTGCTCATTATATAGAAATGTGTTTCAGAATAAATATTACATTGAATTTCAAAAAATAGATATAATTTTCAGCAGAAATAAAAGCGTTTTGAATATTCGATCAAAATATGAGCCGAAATGATGTGATCTTTAAATATTGTATTTGTTTTTTCACTAAAAATTTTCCATAAAAAAGTGATACCGTCTTAGGAATGAAAAGAATAGATTTTCTATTATTTTTTATTACATTTGTTTGTGAATATAAGTGCACACAAAAAATGAGAAGAAATCTGATGTCAAAAATCTTGAATATAAGTAAAGTAGAAATTGAATTGAATTTCTACTTTAAAAACACTGTTATTCGCTTCAAATCAATAGACATCAGAATATTTGTCAGAAAATTTTATGCTTTAGTGGACACAAAAGACAATAGAAAAGACTATGAGAGCAAAGTTAGAGTTCAAAAAATTGTTTTATCTTCCAAACCAATGAGCCGTTAGTTGAAAATAATGGTTACGTCACTCATCCGGGTATATATTCCTTATATTTTATTAGCGGTTTTGTTATTTGTGGAGATCCCGAAAGCGACGATTGAAGACTAACTCTTAGTTTTAGACTATTTTTTTCATTCACTGTCTGCTCAAAAGGTCTTGTGATATACAAAAACACTGGTATTCAGTGTTAACTCTAGTCTTTCAGGTAACAAACGAGCCGTGAATTTCACGTTCGATACATTTGTGAATTGGACAGATGTGTGCACTCAATTTATGACTGAACACTGGATGTCCAACGTTTACGTTGAGGCTAACAAACATTTAGGAACAGGAATAAAACGGCAGAGTTTTGTGAGTTTTTGTTATAAATAAAACAATGATTACTACCTTTAAGAGCGAAAGTTTTAACTCTCATTTTATGCCATCTGTTTTGTTAGTCCGCATAAATTATCACTACAGTAACCCAAATATATCCAGGGCACATATTTTTTATTAATTAATTAATAATCATAGCTACTCATATTTACTACTGCTGGTGGATACACCCTGCTATTTACAAGCAAATGCACGATAAAATCACAAACAGAGTATAAACAGTAGGCAATTGTTTTTGTAGCTCTCACTGTGCTTAGCAAGATCATCAATTAATCTAAATAAATCAACAAGATGGTGCTATAACAGTAAGGGGAATAAACAATTGGGAGTATCCAGAGTTCATATTTGAATTTAATTTGAAAATGCTCTTTTCTAAAACAACTACTGGCCCTCAAAACTGACCTTTTGGTCACCCGATGGTTATCACTGAGTCATAAACAGAGAAAACTGAGTCATAGACATAATAAATGTCAATTGAATTTTGTGGACTCTCTTCAGTGTATTGCTATCTGTGTTCCCATCCCTTCTCTGTTCTCTGGTTTACTATTAAATAATGTAATTATATTAATGTAATAATAATATATATTATATTATGATATTATGATGGTCATTTGTTTTCCTAATAAATACGTAAACGTTTTGAACAACAAAACTATTATTATTACTATCGGCAAAAAGCACTGTATGACCGTCTGGTTCCTTTTACTCACAGGAGTCATATTGTAAAAGATGGCTTGGTAATTAGCTTAGAACCCATTGTTAGCTTTTATTATAACATTTAAAATGATTTTGAACACCAATTATTAGCATGATATAAAGTTTGTGGTGAACTTTAAATCCCCAAAAAGCTCATAAAAACATGGCTGGTGATTAATTTTGAGCTTATTATTAGATTTCAATTATCAACTCAATTTGATCTCCTACTTTTTTGCATTTACATTATGATGTAGGAACATTTGATTTGATTACATTAATGTATATTATTGTATACTACAATGTATACTAGCATAAATTATCAAAGGAGAATCTGATTTTTTGCATGATAAAAAGTAAACAAAAAGTTGAATAATATGGATCTGGAGAAAAATGTACCTTTCCAATGTATAAAAAACAAGACGGTCTTAGTGTTAGCTTTACATTACTTTGTCTTTATTGAATAAATCCGAGTATACTATAAAAATCATATTTTCAAAGATTTTAATCGTAAAAATAGTAGTAAAACAATCGTCTGATGAAAAATATTTTCAGTGCACTCGAGAGACAACAAAATTATTTTTCTATTATATAAATGGAAAAAAGTATTTTTCTAAACATAAAATTGGATTTTTATTGTAAAAAATTGCTCCAAATTTTCAAATCAAAATTACTATTACATTATTAGAAGGCCTTAACATACCCTTTGTTTCCGACATTTGTTATCACAGGGTATTGTATTTAATGGAAGTTTAAGCACAGAATATTAGGTTTATGAGAGACTAAATTTGCATAAAAGACAAAGAATTAGCCAAAAAATGTCTTCAAAATGAAAAATAATTGTATATAATTTAACTCTCATTTAATAACTTTTTTCTTTCATATCTTATCGAGAAAAAAGTTTTTGTCCCCATAAAAAGAGGCACACAAAATATAATTAGCCGGATATATTAATTATGGTGGCATATAATAATTATGAGCAAGATATTTTGGGCATTAGTGAAGGTCATTAGTATATTTTGAATGTCAACTTACCAAATGTTAGCTTGCTTTTACTAATATTTATTTACTAGCCCCTTCCCCCTTGCATATCTCCCAATCTGAGTGAAACAACTCATTAATGTTGTGCCACAAAAAAACATAAAAAATGATCCAAAACCTCGTTTGAGTTCATATAAAAAAGAGTTTAGTCCCTAAACTTTAGAGTTAAATACAAAGGATTCAGAAAAAGAGGGGGAAATCAAATCAATTGGATTTGAAACAAGAAAATACTGTTTTCTCTTTTGATGTGTTATTTTTCACTATTAATCAGTACTTATCTCTGATGAGTTGAGGGATGAGTTGTGTGTGTGTGTGTGT
>LBFM01014407.1:2160-19373 GCA_000988765.1 Achipteria coleoptrata | reverse complement strand
GTCATATATCTTATTCCGTTTAAGCGTTGGATTACTATCTGTTTTAATCCAAACGCCGGCCATTGCGTTGTCGAAGATCTCATTGTGTTCTAAGAGTCCGAGACCTCCGTTATAGACAAGAACCCCACCGTTCTGTCCGCCCCATATCTTATTCCTACGAATCACAGGATTACTGCCGGTTCTAATTTGTACGCCGGAGTATAAGTGGTTAAAGATGTCGTTCTCTTCAAGCCTTCCGTGTCCGTTGTCGTAGAAGTAGACCCCAACCTGTTTTCCAGAATGGATACGATTGCGACGCAAGACTGGAGTGCTTCCCGTTGTGATCCAAACACCGGCCAAAGTGTTGGCATAGACTTCATTCTCTTCAATAAGGCCCTGTCCCTTCTCATGTACATAAATGCCTCCATGTTGACCATGGTGAATCTTGTTGTAGCGCACAATCGGATCACTGGCCGTTCGAATTTGAATTCCGGCCAAAGCGTTGCCATAAATATTGTTGTGTTCGATGAGACCTCTGCCCTCACCGAAGATATAGACCCCTCCCTGATGTCCGTTATATATCTCATTCCGTCTAATCGTAGGATTACTTTGAGATGTAATCCAAACTCCGGCGAAATTATTTGAGTGAATACGGTTTTCGATAAACTGTCCCCTCCCTGACTCGTGGACATATATGCCCCCAGTTTGACCATGATGGATCTCACACCGAACCACAGTAGGGTTGGCGCCGGCCTTCACTTCAAAGCCTGCAATTCTGTTGTTGTGAATATCGTTTGCCTCGAAATAACCCAAACCGTTGTCGAACGTAAAGACTCCGACATCTCTTCCGTGATGTATGTGATTGCGTCTCATTATAGGGTTGGCGTTGTTTTTGACCCAAACTCCGGCCAAAGCATTACGACTGATCTCATTCTCTTCATATATTCCGTGTGCGAAATCTGTTACATAGAGACCGACGTTCTCGCAGTCACTTATATCGCAGTTCCTGATCACCGGCTCAGCGTTAGCACCGGTAACACAAACAGCTGCGCCCACAACAGATGTGCTCCGAATGACACAGTGGTCGACAGTCGGCGAACAATTCTCATTGATTTCAAGGCAGTAATGTTTGTGGTGTGGCATAGAAGAAGTCACGTCCGGCGAGAACTTGAGTGACACGTAACCCAAATAGGCATCTCTGGCCCCCTCCACAAACGTTATCGTAGATTCCGTGTCCTTTTCGAGCACAACATTTTCGGCAATATTTCCCGGAGCTATAAAACAAACAATAATTTTAATAAATAATTGAGTGCTGACTAAGAGGTTAATACCGGCGCCGATGAGTGCGACACTTGAGTCGATTATGAGGTATTCCGGTTTATAAGTACCCGAATGAATAAATATTAAAGAATTTTCTAACTCTTCTGAATAAGTGAACGCCTGTTCTATAGTATCAAAGAATGTAATATTCCTTCCTTTATATCTTTGAGGGTTGGCCTCAAACAACTCCTGATATCCGGGCCTGACGTGAACGCCCCGATACTAATCACAGTTAAGAGCAAAAGTAATCAAAAATAAAAATGTTATCAAAAAAATATTATGCTTTAAGTACTGACCAATTGTTTGAAACTCTCTTTCCAGGGATTGTCGAGTTCTGTGTCGTCGTATTGAATGAATTCAAACTTACAAAGACTCGAATGAAAGAGTGGCGAATCGTATTCATATACTGAGTGGTAAAGGCTTTTCCTGTCAGTTATTATAATTTAATTAAATTAATAGTCAATAAAATAGAGACAAATAAGAGACTGACCACAACTCGCAATCGTTTGATATGGTATGGAAACGCTTACAGACCTGTGCCACACGACACAAGTCCTGTTCCAACAGATATGAAAATATGGTTAAAAGTACTTCATCTGGCAGTTCGTACAGAAGATAGAGCGCAGCCGTTCCTAAACCTGAGTCCAAATTATAATTATAATTAATAGCGATTTGAATGGAGTGGCGATTGAGTCAAACCTTCACTAAACGGATGGAAAAAATTAGACTTTTTTGGCCTTTTCTTTGAAGATATCGATTGAATAGAAAACGAATGACTCGAAGAGGAAGAGCTCGTACTCGAAGAACAAGAAGACGAAGACGATGAAGACGGAACTGTTGAGGCAGATGTCGATGAAGTGGTGCAACCATTAGTGGTGGTCACAGCGTTTGAGGATATAATGTCGTTAATGGGAGACAACTTTCGTCTTAAATCATATGGTGAGTGATGACAACCGAAGAGAGGGCTCACACATGAAGATGAAAACGATGGCGACTGTGGAGACACACACGAAGACTTGTTTACCACAATTGATAACTCATCTAATTTAACATTAATAAGAAATTTGGTGTTAAAACAGACAATTAATCCATTGTTAGTCTTATTTACCATCGATTATCTCATTTTTTGTTCCGCTAATCGGATCACAAATCCTTTTTAAAGACTTTTTGCGGGACCTCTTAAGCGTCGGCCGCGAAGAACGAGATGTCGTCGAAGAGGACATTAGGTCTGTCTTATATCTAATTCGTTAATGAAATTAATTAATAAATCAATTGAAGTGTCGATCAATTGGTGGCCAAATAAACAGCTCTTAAGTAAAAAACATTTGTTTTTCGCGAAATTTGTGTCAAAAATTATTTTTGAGTAAAATTTAAGTCAAATCCAAAACATTTCAAAACTTGAATTTAGATTAAAATCACAACAAAACTAAAAACTATTAAAAATAAAATTCATTTAAATCTAAATTAATTTAAATATAGACTGAAATGACATTAAATGTGAATAAAAAACAAAAATTTTTAGTAAATTATCGGCCATTTTGTGCAAAAGTGTAACAAAGAGTACGGTTTTGGGGAAAATACTAAACATTTTAGGCATTGAATGCCTTCAAAGCGTTCACTCCATTGAAGTTCAGTTCATTCAAAGCATTTCTGTTTTCCCCCTATTTTTCAGACGACCTCTCAGTGGACCTAAAAATATAGTATTTTGTGTTTGTATTGCGTATAGACTGGTCTGAAATTATCCTCAAAATACAGTCTAATCTTTTTATAATTAATCCTAAACTCAAATAAAGTGATAAAATATTTGTTAATCTCTTTTACAAACCAAATATATTGAGTGCTATTTAGACACAGATTTGATTCCAGATATGGTTTAGAAGTTTAATCAAATCAATCAAATCTAAGGATTAAAATAAAATTATTGTTTATTTGTGTCAAACGTATAGACTGTTACAGACTGTATCGGCTGAGACTCTATTGTCATCAGTTGTTAAGACCTAAAGTAAGGCAAATGTGTTGACTGTAGTCGTAATTCAGGCGATGTTTACGGAAAATGACTGAAAATGTGATTCAAAGCCAGTCTTTAAATTTTTAAACGGATTTTAAACGACAGACCAATAAAATGATTGCATTTTTTGATAAATAGTTTTTGTGATCATTAAAATTCAAATTAAAACACTAATCAAATGTCAAAAAACATATTTTCATCTCATTTTTGAAATGTTTTTCAGTTTATTTTACAATTAAAATGTTTTAGACTTAAAGTTAAATCAAAAGTACTTCAATTAATTGTATTTAATTGTTATCTCAAGTATTGGCAAAAGCTTTTAAAATGTGATACTTCTGTGAAAAATTGTCTCAATATTTGTTTTTATTTATTTATTTATTATTTAATTCGAAGTCATTTAAAGATATAAAATGTTAAGAAATGACTATAATATTAGTGGCGATAATTCATTAGATCTGAACAAATATTTGGCAAATAATGGTTTGATTCATATAAGAGGACAACCAATCGGTTCGGAGTCCAATAAAAGTCTCTCATTTGAAGAGTTTCTCAACTTTTTAATAGCAAATGTTGTCAACAGTTCTGGTATTTATAAATTCAATGAATAATTTATCAAATGATTAACTGTTTATCTGTTTATAGAGAGATGCGATGTCTGGTGTGATGTCCTCTTAGATGTGATCGACAATAATCTGGTGAATGAGTCGGTGTTATCACAAGTGCTGTCCATTACAGTAAACAAAAGTCGATGTAATAATTTGGGGAATCGTGTGTTCAGTTGTAAAATGTTTGGCAAAATTAGCCGACGATTCAACGAAAATGTCTTCATTAATACAATCCATCCGTTAGTCAAAAATCTCTGTAATGATTGTCAGCCTTCAGTCAGAGCTCACGTCTCTAAACAGTTATCTTCGATAGCACTCAATAAGAGGTAACTTTAGATTCATTTTTCTCTATTTATTAAAATATATTTTGTTTTAATAGTTCAGAGATTATAAAGAATCAAATTCTGCCACTAATAACACAATTAAGTAATGATAGAGAAGTTATCGTTAGAATCGCTACAATCGAGTCTTTGATTGATTTGATCCCAAAATTGGACGAAGAGTTTAACAGAGAAACAGTTTTGCCACAAATTGTACTCTTTTTTAGTTCTGCTCTCGAAGTAAACGACAGTCATTTGGGACTAATTTTCATGAATTTCGGAAAATTGTGCCAAACTTTGCCAAAAGAAGTGATCTCTAATGAGAAATGGTTTCTCGACTATTATTTTAATGTTTTCCTCATCTCTAATGACTTCCAATTCAAAGCCAAAGACATTACATTTAATGAGAGGGATATACACTGTCGAAACCTATTGGCCCTCTTTTTACCGGTAATTAATTAATTAATTTTAAGTTTTGTTTTTAAAGTGTTTATTGTTTTTAGATTTTACTTCAAATTTATGGTCCAAACGAATCATTGAATTCAGTTCTTAACTTTCTTTGTTCTGATATCGAGACATCAGTGGTCAGAACCATAGCCTCTGTCTTCAATCAGATAAATATTTATCTGAAGAATGCGTACAAACTTTATCCTCAATTATCAAAGCTTTTAAACTCAAGAAACGCTATTTTAGCCAAAGAATTGATGCCATTCCTGTCTGATCTCCTAATCGATGCCATTAATTGTGCGCCGAATGAGAATAAAGTATTTAATTTTCAATTTTATGTTTCGATAATTAAATGTTTATATTTTTAAAGGATATGTTTTTGGACGACATTATCCGAAATCTAATGTTTTGTGAGAATACCATTCATTTGAGTCTTGACTGGAGATTACAGATTAGTTTCTTTGGAAATCTAACGAAAATGATGCCATTCTTTACAATAAATCATAAGAAAACATATTTTATACCATTACTTACGAATAGAATTCTCACTTCTGTTAGTATTGACTATTAATTCATCAAAATTTGTTAATTTATTAATTGATTTTAGAGACCAATTCCAGTTCGCATCGAATCTTCTCGTTGTCTGTTATATATATTTCGTGATTCGCCTCTTCTTTTAGAAGATATTAATATTTATGAGTGGTTTGTGACCGCTCTTTGCAATGGGAAGAGTTGTTCTCTAAGAATGTTATTTTTAAACGTTTGTGAATTGATGTCCGAATTGTGTGAAACCAAAATATCAATTAAATATTTTTTTGATCCAATGCTGAGTCTTCGTAGAGATAAAGTGCCAAATATTCGTCTCAATGTATGCAAAAAACTCAAAGCCTTTAAGAGTTTACTTATTGTTCCGGAAATTATGATAAGAATCGAATCAATAAAAGAAATGTTTAAAGAAATGTTGGCCACAGAACGGGATCGCGATGTCATCGAATCACTTAATGTGATGATCGATGAGTTTGAGTGGAGATCTGATTTTCCGGATGCGTTAGTCGAAGATCTGACACAAGATTTTGTTCGTTTGACGATTGAAACCAATCTCGAAGTGAATAATAATTCAGTTGAAGTCAAAGAATTGGATTCAGAGAAAAGCGAGTCAACTAAACTCAAGTCATGTTTACCTCAACTAATCCGTAGTCAACCAAATAATGATAATTTGATACAAAAATCTTTGCCAATGAATCGTATTTCAGATGATTTAATTCCATCGAGAATTCCAAAACCAATAACTAAGTGTTCAAAATAATAATTGACTAATAATTTGATATCAATTTTAAAACATTATGTTTTTGAATCTCAATTCAATTTTATATATTGTATTCTCTGTTCTTATTATAATAATAGTTATAAATTTCTAGTTCTTTAATAAATTTGTATTATTTTCTTAAAACTCATAGATTTTATAGAATAATATTATTTTAAATAAATAAAAACGATTTAATGTTTGATATTAATTACACCACTCTTTGTTCTGAAGACATTTGCCTTTAAACCAATTCAGGTGTTGTTTATTGATATCGTTGTCGATTAACTCAATTTGTTGGTCAGAAGTGGACGGAATAAGTCTTTTTGTGTGCCATTTGGAGTTGTGTTCCAAAACGGCGTCTTTTAACTCAATTTTTTCGTTATCTTTAAGACAATGATAACAAACATTGCATTCAACTAATTTACACGAGAGATGACATTTGGGATCAGCACAGAGTTGTTCGTTAACCGACAAGTCTTTTGTCGATACCATCAGATTGTAGTGAAGAGAACTTCTATCGAACCACGTCTTGGCGTCAAGAGTTCGGGCCAACCCTACCAGTGATAACAAATTGAATATAACCTGAAAATCATATAATAGTTATGATTAAGTGATTTAATTTTTGGAATTCATTGAATTTGAATACCTGTTCGTAAAGTAGTTTATTTGGAGCGAAATGAGAAGACGACAAATTGGGAGACATATTGGCTTCCATTACGTAAACGTTTAGGTCTTCATCTAAAGCGAAATCGAAGCGAACCATTTCGAAGAAGTGTCTAATTTGGTGGTAATTAATAATAGAATATTTTGTTGAATCTTAATAAAGAGATAGTAGTACCTAGTTGTTTTATAATTTGCTGTTAGTTTAAGGATTTGTTCCTCTTTAGTGTAATAGACTGTTCTGATTGAGTCTTCAATTTGTTTCCAAACAAAATTTGGATCCTTTCCTAATGACCTCAAATAAGCATTGAATGTCTCTTTCATATTAAGGTTGAGATCAATATAATATTTGCGAAGAGAAGGCATCTAAACATTGATTTGCTTTTAATGGGATCATTTAAAATCAATTAAATATGTAGTACCTCCCAGACTGGTGTATAGTCATCGCCGACAACATATGTGTCTAAATCACTGCTATTAAATGGATGGTAGGGTTTGGCACAGAATCTGAGCAAAGCATCGCTTTCCAGAGTATAAACTCTCAATGGATTTATTGAAGTCATAGTGGCATAGATCCCAATATCGAACTTCCTATTCATACAAATAGTTTAATCAAATTAATAAATAAAACACTGGGAGGGAAGGATAGGTTTCAAGAATTTCTCAATTAAATATTTTCTCCATACTTTCCATCGATAAGTAAAGGCTTTTGTATATATTCCTGTACAAAAGTGCCGGTAGCCTCCAAATTTAATTGATTCAAGTCTAACACTCTGATCCCTCTGTGATTATTATCCTTTTGGACCCAAAGCTTTTTCGGATTTGATTTGGCCTTCAGTTCAATACTATTGTTTAAATCGATATTTAATTTATTTCTGGTTGACTCACGTGTTCGAGGAATTTATCTTTTTCTGTGGGCAAATTGAACGCTTGGGGCACATGCTTAAGATTGGAGGTGGCCAAATTCACCTTGTTTGTTATGAATCCTGAACCTGGAAAGTGATTTATCTGGAAAAAATTTCATTGATTTTTATTTTTATTTTTTAATTTGCATTCAATAGAAAAGTTTATATCAATTATTAGTATCTTTTGTTCCAAATGTTTGCCAAAATGTAAATCAGAGTAAAAATAAAAATCGATTACTCGAAGGTTAAAATCAATGATAAAATTTTAGCTAAAAGTAGAATAAATTTTAAAATAATGTCTGAAATTAATGTAAAATATATGTATTATATGATAACTGGTTCTAAACAAAAACAAAATGATTAAAATTGAAGGCATTATATATTTTAATTAATTTTAGAGATTAAGAACAAAATAAGTGTCAAAAATTAGTGGATTTTATACTTATTCTTACCCTTTGATGAACTTTAAGCGGAGGTAAAAGATTTCTCATAAATGGATAGTCATGAGACCAGAGGATATCCCATTCTCCATCTGAACCATTATATGTGATTCTATAACCAATTCTATCAAAAACTTCAATGACATGATTCAAATAACCCGTCTCCAACTGTTTTTCATGCAATTTATAATTAAAATCACCATAATATTAGTGAATTAAAATTTTGATGTCATACCCGCTGTCCCCATATCCAAACAACGGGTCTGTTGTCTTGAGTTTTACATTCAGTATTTTGATTCGGTTTAGTTATCAGTTGATTGACTGTATATTTTAGTGAATCCAAGCGCTCACTCTCTAACCGCTTGAGTCCATAAAAGTTGAATACAGTTATGAGAAGACCGACAATCAATACAATTGTTATTATATTTAGACGTAAAGAAAATGAATTATTCGTTGCCATCAGTGACCCAATTAACCTGTTTTCTGAAGAAGAGCTGGTATTTCCATTCTTGTCGTAATGCTATTGAGGTTAACATTTAAAATAAGAATTTTGAGCAAACATTTTAGGAATAAAACTTTAAATTTCCTTAATTTCTATCTTTTTATGAATGTTTGAAGAGTTTATTTAAAATCTATACTCACTTCGGGAGGATTTGGTGATCGTCTCTGTTTCAAACTCATGAGTAAAACATAGAAAATACAATAAATATATTACACACAAAACGGAATTAAATGTTTTCAAAAAGAGTACAAAACAGAGAATGAAGTTTTCAAGTGTTTTGTTAACTAAATTAAAGGTAACTGTTATTCATTGATTGCATACTTACTGTTGAGTCTGACCTATAGAAGAGACCAACGAAGAGAGAGTGTGTGCGCTGAGGCTGTAAGAACTGGCACTTCCAGTTTGACGGGATTTACTTAAGGACAGACTATTTAACTAATAATAGTAATGCAAAAGTTGTAATACTAATAAAAGAGAAAAAACAACTATAAAATACAAGTGTCTTAACATTTGTTTTGGAGTTAAATCAACTCTCGATTCGATGATATAATTAACAACTGTTTAACTAATGTTAAAATTGATAATTAATTCAATTTTTTTAGAAACTTTCGTCAAAAAATATATTTTTTGTTTAATAAAAATAATAAATTAATGTTTATTTCATAATAATTATTAATTATATAATTAATACATTAAAAGTCTGTATTTAACACAAAATATCGATTAAAACACAAAAAACAGACTCAAAAAATATTTAAATTTTCAAAGTTTTGATTATATGTCTGTTTTATATAATTTGAACACAATTTTGATATAATTGTGAATACATTTAAATGAAAACATATCAGAATTATTGACACAAAAAGTCTAATAATAATTAGTTTATAATAATAAATATTTTAAAGGACTCGATAGACACAAATTTCGGAGAGTTCTTCGAGATCTTGTACTGACATCGCTAGCAAAGGGTCGCGAACTTCTTGTCGCGAAACCCATTTCGATAAATCAATTTTTGTCTGAAAAAATCAAACATTAATTTAAAAGTTTGGAAAAATGTCAATAAATACAAACTTCAGGCAAACTCTTCAAAGAGTCTTCAAGACTCGGAACGGTTACTAAAACAGTTCCGGATTTAATATGATTGTGGAGAAACTGCCAGCACTCCACTTGTTTGGATGGACCCACAAAGAACTCAAAAACATTATTCAAAATAATAACATCTGAAGTGCTGACGATTTGTGGAAAGTCTGTGATATCACCGCATTTTATCTGTTATTATGTAATAAAATATTATTAAATATGAATTTAAATATTTATAACTCACTTCAATCCTATCATTCATTTTGTATTTATCTATAATTGTGTTTTGGATAACACAGAGCTCTGAATTAATTTCGATTCCAATTATTTTTGAAGCGTTTGTGTAAACATATCCCTAAAGATATTAAATTAAATGAATTAAAGATTTGTTGAGTGAATGGTTAAGTGATTACCCCATAGAGGAAACCTCCAAAACGAGAGCCGACGTCAAGAATTGTTTTGCTCTGAAAGTCATATTTCTTGAGAAATGCAGAGAAAACGAAAGAAATCCTTGTTTTTGAGGCCGAATGCGATATAAAGTCTGTTATAAATGAGTAAAATATTAGAAAAAATAATTAAATCAAATCAAAACCCACTCAAAGGCTTTATATTTTTTGAGTTGCAGTCCAGACAATAATTTCTGGAGAGGTGTCCCTCTTCTACGAGTTGGTCGACATCCATATCATCGTAAAGGAAGGCATCCACTGATACGGTATTCGATGGATTGCAGTCACTGTTCTTTAAATTAAAATTACAGATAATGAGTGACACCAATTGACTTAATACCATACCTCTCCTTCTGATGGATAGCTTAGTGTTTCTGAGGGTAAAAGACCTGTTTTTGGAACCAATAGTTTGATGTCATTTGCGATCCGATTGAGTGTCGAGTAAGCGATGGCCGGCTTTTCGCCCAAACATTCTGTTTATTCAAATATATTACACAAATCTAATGATAAAACTGAGACCCGAATACCTGACACCAAATAATGTCTTTGAATCCATCGAAAAAAGTCCGACAAATCATTTGATGAGATCTTTGAAACCAATTCTTTAAAAGAGTTCTGTCCTTCAGTTAAATCCATTTCTTGTAATAATTGGATAAAATATTTTGCTTTTTATAGTTAAGTCCTTAAGAAAAGTATAATTGAAGGATATTTACCACATATCGAGCTATTAATTAAAAGACAATCAATTTTGTGTTACTCATCATTACATTACATTTAAATGGTTTATATTTTAAAGACTTTTAAATTATTAATATTTACATTAAAACACGTGAATACATATGAGGAGACATCTGTTGACTCTAATGTTTACAACTGTTCCGACAAAATCGATATTTATAACTTTGAAAGTATTGAATCAAGGTCTTATTAATATTGATCGATCTTCATTTAATATGCATATTATTCATGTTTGAACTGATTTTGTGCTTAAAACTGATTTTTAATCAGTTTTGTAAAAATCTAATTCAAACTAAAAACAAAAAATTTAAATAAAACTTTAATTAATTAATCAATCAATTAATCAGAGGGTGTGGTAGAGTTGAACGAATTGATCTTGTTTTATTATTGATTATTCATCAAATTTAAGCACATAATTAATGTTTTCAAGTTTATTTTAAACTATGATTGGAAAAACATGTTTCTCTATTCAATCTAATTATTGACTCAATGATTAGATATATATTTAGGAAAATAGTTTTGAAAAACAGTTGAAAACTATATTTTCTTATTCGATGTGAATATAAATCGATCCAAACATTTGACGAAAGGATAAAATTTTATTGATTTATTCATTCGTTTATTTATTGCATACTTTTCTGATTACAAAATAACTTCAAATATTAAAATGAATTTTTTGTTTATTATATTAAAATTATTTTTATTTTCTATTCAATCAATTAATGCAATTAAGTTATCATTGAATGGCAACGACTGGTTGACCTCAAATCAGAATAAATGTTATAAATTATTACTTATATTAACTTATAATCCTTTGAATTATTGATGAAATTTTAATGAATTTATTATTTTTGCAGCGATTGGAGTGTCAGCTCAAGTTCCCGGTTCTGTTTATACTGACTTAATCAGAAGTAATATTTTGGACCAAGATCCTTATTTTGGGAGCAATGACTTACTTTATCGGTGGGTTTCTTATGACAATTGGACTTTTCATAAATATTTTAATGGTTTGTTTGAATTTATAAATTATTTCATAATTTATTTATTGATTTTTCAAATCTTTTTTAAATATTAAAGTCGACGAATCAATAGTTAATAAAAGAGGAGTTTTTCTGGTCTGCAATGGTTTGGATACCGTTTCCAATATTTATTTAAACCAAAGACTGATCGGAACTACAGATAATATGTTTATTCGCTACAAATTCGATATAAAGCCGTATTTGAGGTCAGGTGTAAATGAAATCAGAATTGAATTTGAGTCTGCGATCACTTATGCAAAGAGAGTTCACGACAATTATATTAAATCCAATTATATAGTTCCCCCTGGTGATTATTTACATTTATTACATATAGCAATGTCTATTAAATAACTTGAAATATTCTGTGCAGAATCCATGCCTTTTGTTCAAAGAGGAGAACTTCACGCTAATTATATCCGTAAAATGCAGTCATCTTTTAGTTGGGATTGGGTTTGAGACACAACTATTCGCTTATAATTCAATATTTATTGTTATATCTTATAATAGGGACCGGCGTTTGCAACACAAGGAATTTGGAAGGATATAGAAATAGAAGCCTTCGATTCTGCTGTCATTAGAGATATTACTGTCAATACTATTCCTGGAAGTGATAACAAATGGACTCTCAATATAACTCTTTATTTGGAATCCGTATATAAAACAGATTTCGAGGGATTACTTCAGATATCGATTTATAATTCAGTAATTTATAGAAAATTAATTAAATTTAAGCCGTCCTCTGATGGGAACGTTAGACTCGATCTTATGATTGGAGTCAACGATACGATTGTTATTCAGAAATGGTATCCGAATGGTATCGGACCTCAAATGCTATACGATCTTAATTTTATTCTGACCACAACTGAAGAAGACTTTAGAAAAACTATTAGAATTGGTTTCCGAACCATTGAATTAATTCAAGACTCTATTCAACCAAAAGGACTGACTTTTTATTTCAAAGTTAATGGAATTCCGTTTTACTCGAAAGGGTCCAATTGGATACCGGCCCACGTCTTTCAGGAACAGTTAACTACTGATTATATCAGACATTTGTTGCAGTCGTGTAAAGATGCAAATATGAATATGTTAAGGGTTTGGGGCGGAGGGGTCTATGAGTCAGACCTGTTCTACCAAATAGCAGATGAATTGGGAATTTTGATTTGGCAGGACTTCATGTTTGCCTGTGCTCTCTATCCGGTCGATCAACGCTTTTTAAGTTCAGTGCGAGAAGAAGTCACTCAACAGGTTCGCCGTCTACAACACCACCCTTCCATTGCTCTTTGGGCCGGTATGTCATTCAATTGAAATATTAGTTGAAAACATTTTTCTATTTTTAGGAAATAATGAGAACGAAGCGGCCATTTCGGGGATGTGGTGGCCAGAGATCTTCGTTAATCTGGTCATACATTTTATATATTATTTTCATAAAACTTTTGATTCAAATAATTTTGATATTAATTTAAATTTAATTAAATATTTTAAATATATTTACAGAATATTTACAAAAGAGATTACATAAGACTTTATGTCGAAAATATAAGAGAAAAGGTTATTGAAAACGATATTTCGCGGCCATTCCTCACTTCAAGTCCTTCCAATGGAATAGAGACTATCAAAGAGGGCTGGATATCGAACTACCCTCAAGACAATCGCTTTGGGGATGTACATTTCTATTACTATGGAAACGATGCGTGGGACTGGAAGATATACCCGAGCGCTAAGTTTGCCTCGGAATATGGCTTCCAATCGTTTCCTTCGCTGAAGAGTTTATCAAAAGTAGTGAACTCTTCAGACTTGAAATACCCATTGAGTGATGCCATCAAACAAAGACAACACCACACGAATGGAAATAATGAAATAATTAATTTAATCAATAATTATATGAAACTTCCAATAAGTGGTGGAATCGAGAGATTCGATGATTTCATATATTTGTCACAAATAGCTCAGGCATTCAGTCTTAAGACTGAAACAGAATTTTATCGCCGAAATCGCGCAATAAATCAACAAAACGGTGAGGGCTTTACAATGGGGGCACTCTATTGGCAACTTAATGACATATGGCAGGCGCCCACCTGGGCTTCCATTGAGTTTGGAGGCAAATGGAAAATGTCTCACTATTTTATAAAAAATATTTTTGAAAACTTATTAGTCGTTCCCTTTGAAGATAATAATCGGCTAAAAGTGGCGCTCATTCGCGACGACTACACCGGTGCTCTTGATTTTGATGTTAACATTAGAGTATTTAAGTGGTCGTCACTCAACCCCTCCTATCAATTATCTGTAAAGTCTAAGACTCAGAGTATTTCATCCGAAATAGTTTATGAAAATTTGATTTCAGATCTAATGAATTTCGGTAATTGTTTTGATAGAAAGGAATGTGTTATTGAAGTGAGCGCTGAATATCGTCCAAACAATTGGCGTTCAAATAATTATTTATTTTTGACTCCAATTCGAGACGCGATCGGAATTAAGAGATCGAATATTACTCTTTTGGAAGTTAAGGGTCCCAACAATTTTATGTCCGATTATGTCTATGATATTGTCATACAAACCGATTCCATCGCACTCTTTGTTTGGCTGGACTTCACTCTTAGTTCGGATATCGTCGGAGAGTTCTCAGAAAATGGATTTCTTATGTTTACTCAAAGAAAAAATATTCAATTTTTCAGTAAAAATCCAGAAAAAGTAAATGATTTGAAATCTCAACTCATTATTAAATCATTAACTGATGTAAAGACTGATTAATTCATATTTATTTATCAAGAAATTAATAATTTGTTTATAATTTAATCTAAACTTTGCTATAATTTTGAGTTCATTTAATGACATTTATATTAATATAAATAAAATAATTTAATCAATAATTTAAAAAACTTTTATTCCAATCATTTTTAATATTTTTTTGAAAAATTTCAAAAATAACAAAAAGTAGAGAAAATGTTTGTATTTTAAAGGAATTTGCATGCTCAATTGTTCAATATTCTAATTCAAAAACTCAAGATTAACCTTGGCGATTTGATAGCAAGGAATTCGTGACTATCACTAAAATAATTGAAGAAATGTTGAAATCTTTGACTCAATTCGACGGAAATGAATACCACTTGAAGTTCGAAACCTTTGGAAGAGTTGACAATAGAGTTATAGGACTGTTATTCGAGACTTATATGAGTCTAAACCAAATCAATGAGTAATTCAAACATCACAAGAGTGAGAGAAAAGCTGTGGAAAAGTGATAAAACAATGACTTTGTGTCACATAAATGATAATATTTACCTGTCCTGTACTTTACTTTACTTTTCAAATATGATAATTAATAATAAAATTATTTCTGAATATAATTATAATTATTAAATAAAAACATTTGAAAAGTTTTGATAAATAAATTGCAAAACAATTGATTTGCACTCAAATTGATTGTATTAAATAGAATCTGTTTTTTATACTCTATTTCTTTTACTCCAATTCTTCAGTAATTTGTTTCAAGGTATGAACAATCTGTTCATAGTCCATTTTCAACATATCGCGAACCATTCCGAGTGACCTGTTCACTTTTCCTTCATTTGTAAGTCTGAGAATATCAGGGTGGCTCTGACCCTTTGTACCGATGTCATTTATCATAGTGTAGATTTGTTTGCACAGGTCTAACAAAGTGTAGGAATAGCTTAATAGTCCGCTAGAAGTGTTTAATTTTTTCAAATCTTTAAACCAATCCGGGTGACTCCTTTTCCACTGACCTGAAACCCATTCATCTAAGCCGACAACCCTTTTCTCTGATACATATCTTAAGACACAACAACTTTCCAATATATCTAAACGATTCGGTAGGAATGCAAAACTTCCCGCTCTCTTTCGGGGCTGACTTTTCAGCAATTTCTCAATTTGTCTGTGGCTAATGTTTAACCTCACTCTACTCGTACCCAATGGTGGAGATGTAGGAGAAACTCTCGGACCAATTTGTGGGGGTTTCCTAGTTTGTAAGTCACTTATATATGTAGAGGCAGGTTTAGGGGGAGCTTTAGGACGAGTTGGTTTGTACCTATCCATTGGAGTGATTGTTGAAGTATCAGATAACTGGCTCTCATCAAACTCTTGCAATTCAGAATCTTCTAATGAGAGCTGTTGGGCAAGGAGTTGATCCAGGTCCAATTGAGGTTTGGGTTTTAGGACTGGTTTTACTTTAGGTCTAACACTGGGCTCAGCCTTCGGTTTGTCATCAATTTTTGTCTTTGGTTTTGTTGAACGAATAGGAAACTGACTTTCATAAGACTGGGGGTCTTCAGATAGTTCTAATGCGAGCTGTCGAGCAAGAAGTTCATCCCTCTCCAATTCTGTTTTGGGTTTTCGGACTGGTTTTACTTTAGGTCTAACACTGGGCTCAACATTCGGTTTGTCATCAATTTTTGTCTTGGGTTTTGTTGAACGAATAGGAAACTGACTTTCATAAGACTCGGGGCCTTCAGATCGTTCTAATGCGAGCTGTTGAGCAAGAAGTTCATCCCTCTCCAATTCTATTTGGGGTTTTCGGACTGGTTTTACTTTAGGTCTAACACTGGGCTCAACTTTCGGTTTGTCATCAATTTTTGTCTTGGGTTTTGTCTTTGGTTTAAGTGTGGTCTCTAATCTCCTAGAGATTGTATCCTGTTCTATTATTAAATTGAGCCAATCTTTCACTACATTTGTCAATGAATTAACTCTTTTTGTTAAACCGGCTTTAATTGAGTCCAATTTGATTTTAGTGACGGGTCTTTGTATAATATTGCGGGAGACCGAGTCGTTTATCACTTTAGACCTGACATTCAACTTTTCTGATAGACTCCACAAATTATGAATAATGTCAACCAAGAGTTCACAATATCTAAGGATCCCCTCATCGCTATGCAATTCGACTACAAGATGAAACCATTTGGGCTTGGTTGTTTTCCAAAACTTTGTTAGTGTTTTAACATTTTTGAGGGTAACCACTCTATTCTCATACAACATATTACATGAATAGTCAGGTCTAGTCTTAGCCATAATATTCATGGCTAACATCTCTGCTGTGGGCAGGAAATCAAATTCAGTTCGACTCCTGTGAACGTTCCCCAACTTATTGAACAACTCTTCCAATTCTGGATTCTGTTTTGGATTCATTCTATCCTTAGATTCTTGAGTTGTTTTACTCTGAAATCTATTGATTTAATCAAAACAACAATATTTTATAATTCAATTGAAAAGATTTTAAGGATTTTCAAAAAAAAAATTAAATTTAATATCAAAAATGACATAAAAAGTGTTGAAAATTTTCAAAAAATTAAATTAAAAATTATTTTCAATAAAAAAAAGTTTAAGAGTATTTTAAAGATTATCATGGATATTCTTTCTTACATAGTTGGATGTTGTCCAGTATAAAGTCAATTTAATAACTAATAAATGGTATACTTTGAAAAATAATTATT
>LBFM01014358.1:6289-18457 GCA_000988765.1 Achipteria coleoptrata | reverse complement strand
ACCACCACAACCACCACTACAACCACTACGACTACGACATCTACAGTACCCACATATCCAGAGCCGGAATGGATCTATTGGCCACATTGGCCACCTAAACCAGAAGGAGAGTATCAACCAGAAGGATATCCTCCAAGAGACTCAGAGAGCATTTCCGACGAAAGTTCCGAATCAAACAATACCTCCAAAGATGTCTTTTTCTCTAAGAATACTTAAAGCCGTTTATTCTATAATTATTTTGCGAATTGAAAGCATTGAAAGCATTGAAAGCATTGAAAGCATTGAAAGCATTCAAATTTACATATAATTTGCATTTCTATTGAGGATTAATTCAAAAGTTTTTCTCAGAATTGATTTATATTCAGATTTTGATTTAACCAAAAGACTATTTAATGTATAATAAGATATATAATAAAATAAAATATATGATCACTTGTTGGCCCTGAAGAAGATCTAAGTTCATGATCGGCACAGCTATTAATCCAGGCTTACTAGAGTCAAATAGCTAATAAATTTAGGGAAATATGTAACTTAAAATAGAATTCAATGTTTTAGCAAGTCAATATCTATTATATTCCTATTGAAACAAAATTAACTATTAGTTAATTTTATAGAACTTATTAATTACTTATAAAAACACAAATAGGCTTTAGGTATGAAATCACATATTTAGGCAGAAGTTGTGAATAGAGAGTAATCATTCTTTCCATTGAAATAAAATTGATATTTATGTGAACATTCTCAAAGTTTGTGCTTGATCACCACTCACTGAGATTCTTGACCTAAACATTTGTGAATCTTCTCCGCTTATCTCCAACATTCTAACACAAGATATCATTCAAGAGATCATCACCTCATCTGATCCATTATCACAGGACATACCTCTCTCTCTCTTCTTTCTGGGGACAAATATTCCGATGAGTACTTTTTTGCTGTTTAAAAGCATATATTTGACTAGGATGTAATAGATATACCCATACCCCGACTCGGACATTTAAATTTTTAGCCAAAAGACTCTATACCAAACTATTGAATAGAGTAACAGTAATTGTTACGAACGGGTTTTGTTTATGTGAAATGGATATACTTATCATACAAATATTAAATTTTACATCGTCTTAGTTTTTTAACAAGATAATATCAAGTAATGAATGTAATGTTAATGAACATACTGAATAAGAGTACTAATACCCCAGATAAGACATTTAAATTTTTAAGCAATAGGGTAACAGTAATGGTTACGAATGGGATTTGTTTATGTGAAATGGGTATAATTTGATGCATAACTATTCACAATAATAGCCAATCAAAGATTCTCACACTTAAGAGATAATAAACCAGACAAGTGCTCTCAATTAATAACATGGTCAGATTGATCAATAATTAATAATTTTCCCCACAGAATGAACTGGAATTTAGTTTAAATTTAATCTGTAGACAATTTGTGACAAAATCTATGCATTTAAATTAACAATAATGTTCTAGGGGGAATAACCTGCAATATAGCATATGTTTCTACAGACACTGAACTTGGTTTGCAAAGTTTTAACCTTTCTCATTTATTTTTATGTTTTGTATTTAATTTTTTAAAATAAAAAATTAATGTTAAAATTATCTTGATATAACTTTTATATTAATTGATATTATTTTTATTTTTATTGTTAAATTTAAAAGAATGAAAACTTCACTTTCGTTAATATTTTATTTGCTTTTTTATTTAACTCAATTGGTTTATAGAAGTAAAGGAGTTTATCTCAGTTTAGATGATATGGATATTATTCCAGAAAAGGTATCTCTAAGTGACGAATCTGTTGACAATCAAACAAAATCCACTTTTGAGACATCACTTGAAGACTTTAACCGTAAAGAGGAAGCGGTTTATTCCGAATATGTGTCAAACGGAAGTCATCCAGAATATGGCAGACCAGAAATGCCACCATGGTATCCTATTCCAGTTGTACCATATCCAGAAGGTTGGTATCCTGTGCCTGAACCCTACCAAACGACAACCAGCACGACCACTTCTACAACAACAGCACCTCCTACAACAGCTCCTCCAACAACAGCTCCCCCAACAACAGCTCCTCCAACAACAACAACAACCACTACATCCACACCTAGACCAGAGCCAGATATTATATATTGGCCAATATGGCGACCAATTCCAGGAGGAAAACCTATAGGGGTTTATCTTCCAAATGGATATCCACGTCCCCCACAAAGTGGTAAACCAAAGTGGATGTTGTGCTCCACATCTAAATTAATTTTGTTTACCATTTCTTAAACTAATATTAGATTAGATATGATTTGCATTCAATATATTTTATCCAGAATATGGTCCCTCAGGTGGTCTCTTAGGTGGTCAGCCACAATTTGTTCCCCCAGAAGGTTATCCAGAATACCCACCATGGTATCCCTCACATGAACCCACTCAAACAACAAAAACCTCTACTTCTAATAGTACTCCTCCAACAACAGCACCTCCTACAACAGCTCCTCCAACAACAGCTCCTCCAACAACAGCTCCTCCTACAACTACAACAACAACTCCTACAACAACAACAACAACTACTACTACTACTACTACTACTACCTCTACATCTACAGTACTCACATATAGACCAGAGCCAGAGGGAATATATTGGCCCGAATTGCCACCAATATTAGAAGGAGAAAAACCTACCGGAGTTAACCTTCAAAATGTATATCCTCTGCCACCACAAAGACCAGAAAGCGGTAAACCAAAGTGGATGTTGTGCTCCACAACTAATTAATATCCCATTTATTAAAATTATTTTATTTCTTTTATTCAGAGTATTGGCCGCCAGTAAGTCATTCACAATATGATCGACCAATAAATTATCCCGAATATAGCGAATCTGAAAGACCACATATGTATCCACAGAAATCAATATTCTTAGAGCCACAGGGCTGGAATCCGTTACCATAAAGCAACCAAAATAGAACCCAACCCAACACTTGCATTACTCGTCAGACATCACTTCAAGAAACAACATTTCCAATAATTACCGAATTCTTCTGCATAAAAGTGGGTCCAATTATAAACGAATTTAATAGAAATCAAAAAAATCAAAATCATATGCAGTTATATCCGAATATAATTGCTAGAGATGATTGAAAGGGCCAATTATGTAACCAGGAGCATACAATTTTTGAAATTAATAATCAAAAACATAGCGTCGATTAAATTCTATAAATTGAAATAATTTGTGTTTTTAGGACTTTTATTGATATATTGAATAATTTTTAATATTTTGTTGGAACCAATTGAATGAAACATAAAATACTTTACAAAACTATATGAGGAATTGATTTTCTTAGATATTATGATAAAATTGTAAGAATTGTGATATAGTTATCGTTAAATAATCGTTTTAACTATTAAAACGATAAAGTTTTTGTAAGTTTAATATTATTAATAAATTATTCAATATATCAACAAAAGTCCTAAAAACACGAATTATTTTAATTTATAGAATTTAATGTACATCAATGTTATGTTTTTGATTATTAATTTCAAAAATTGTAATGAGCCTGGTTATTAATTAATTTATTAACTGCATCACTTGTAAAAAACGACATATAATTGCAGTTATATTTAAGTTAACAAATTTTATTGTCATTCCGATCAAAATAAAAGATTGATTCATAAAAGTTATTGAGTTTAGTTGTTTTGATTCATTTTTAGGTAAAACTAAAATTCAATTATGACTTCTAGTGCGCAAATAAATGTCATTTAATCATTTAACCGTTTAGAATCCAGACAACCTTCTTGCGATTTTATCACATTTCGTATAATACATGGCCCTGGGCTGCAGAATTCCATTGAATATTTTAATGTAAAAAGTTTAAATTATTAATTAATAGTTTTAGTGGTAAATAATTTTGTTTTAACTATTTTTAATAAGAAAATAGATAAGCTATTAATCAGAAAATTTATATAAAACATTCAATGATTAAATGACATTTATTTGAACACTAGAAGTCATAATTGAATTTTAGTTTTACCTAAAAATGAATCAATTGTTTTTTCATTGGATATTAATTCGTATCCAAATGGTATTGACTTGCTCAAACATAAGTGCATGTCAATTTCAACTTGTTAATGAATACTAATAAATGTATTAAACGATTGCCCTCTCCATTTATTTTTAATTTTATTAAATTGAATATACATAGTCAATTTGTCACTCTAGAAACTATACGGTCTCTCCGACCCATGTATTATACCGTATAATTTATACGAAATGAGATAAAATCCCAAGAAAGTTATCTGGATAGAGTTTATAGCAAATGAACTAGTCAGGATATAGTGACCCAGGAGGTCATCCAGAATATGGCAATTAATACCCATGTCATGCAACCATTTTCAAAACCAGAAGGTTCGTATTCTGTGCCCAAACAAACCACAACCTCGACAACCGCCTCGACTACAATTGCTCGTCCAACAACAACGACTACATTTATCACAAATAGACCAAAACAGGAGTTTGAGGGGTATATTGGCCTCAATTACCACCGATGTCAGAAGGAGTTCATCTTCCAAATAGATATCCTTAACGACCCAAAGACCAGAAAACGGTAAACCAATTTGGCTTTTATGGCAAACAATTACATCTCTTAAATAATTTTATATAGTATATGGTCGACCAATAAATTATCCTGAATATAGTAAGACTGAAAGATCAGTTGCATCCTTAGCCATTGAATCCATTTTCAAAATGTGTTAAATACTATAACCGCTACCACTCCTCCAATAATATCACTTCCATTAAAGCATTTATAAGAAAACAATAAACCGTTGAATAAGTAATTGTTTGCCTAAATTGAAAACATAAATATTTACATTCAATTTGCAGTTCAGTTAAGAATTAATTAAAAAGTTTTTTCTTTGGAATTGATTTATTCAGTTTAAAGGAAAGCCTCTTTTTCAATAGTATGACTAAAAGATGAAAAATGACTTCTGTTTAAGGCATTTGAATATCGTATTATAGAGTGTTTTTGAATCGATTTTTTGCTTTTACTATAAAATATTTGAGTTTTCCTTTTTTTCGTATATTTTGTAGATATTATTTTCAATGCCCTTAAATAACTATTATTATTATTAGTGATGAAAAGTTTGAAAAATTGTTTCAATTAATCAATATTATGTCAAATAATGTATCAAAAAGTGTAAAATAGTGTTAAAATGTTTCTAAACTTCTCAAATATATTGGAGTTTAGAATAAAAAGAATTAATTATAGAATTTATTTCACTGAGAAATAGATTTATGTAAAGCCATTCGTGAATGGAATTTAAACGACTAATCAATTTAAAAGTCAACTCAAATCTTGTCCAAAAATTGTCTTTTCTTTCATTCTTTTGGTGACTCTGAAACCTCCAAATTTTTTCAATAGATTTCTCAAACGAATGAATTTCTATTTAGTTTTTCTAATAAAAAAAGAGGAAAAATAGTTGGAAACAATTGATAACCTCATAGAAAACATTAAATCATTGTTTATTCTTCTCGTGTTTTTAGTGGCCATTAGTTGTATGTATTGAAAGTATTAGCGATGAGAGGGTAAAAAAAATCTTAGGAATATATATTCTTTTTTCAGTTGAATACAAAATGTGTTTCTCTATTGAATAATATGAAAGAATGCAAATTATAGTAAACAAAACATTTAGGTTTTCAGTGATTTAGATATAGAGATATAGCGAAGAAGAAGAACAGAATCTCCACTATTGTCTTATGCATTATAAATGACGGCAACATTTCTTTTTTTCTGTGCAAAAAAATAATGCATTCAATCCTATTATCCTATTGTAAGTTGCAATACATTTAAAGTTGAAAGGAATGGAATAGGAATTCTCTTAACACATCTATTTTGCAGGTAAATTGACATTAAGCTCAAGAATTTTCAAATAATGTACTCAAATGGCTCTTCATTTAAAACTAAAAACAATACCATTTATTGTAGATATTAAGACTTAGGAATGGCTGAGTCTCTAAAAATAAATGCCATTTATTTTGTGGCTTTAATTCGTTAGTTATGGCAAAAACTTAGTTATTAGAAAATGCTGTTCTCTTTTATATCATTTTGAGTCTGAATTAAACGAATAAATGAGAACTGAAATACCTCTCTATTGAAGCATTAATAAAGTGAATCGAAAATCTAAACTCAGGCCTAAAATCAATACTTTATTGACGTTGACATCAGTTAACGGAAGGAAAAGTCCTTAACTGAAACGAAGAATAAGAAGATATACCTAACTCTTCACCAGATATTGAAAACTTTTTTGTTGCTATTCTCTGATATAAATCCGATGGATTTGGAGATAAAATCAATAAAATTTTCTTTTTAGCGAATAAAGCAAAGCTTTGAAGCGATTTTTAAAGACCCTTTAAAAACTAAAAAACAATATGTTTCTCAGGAATCGGTTCTATGAAAAAACAAAAATAGTAAAAAATAACGACTAAATTCTGACAACTGATTCGTTGAATTGAAGTGTTATAATAAACTAATAATAATGACATGAAATTTAGATAAGGCAAAAGTGAATTTCAAAGTCAGCACAAGTCTCTAAATTTATACCAAATTTTGTTAGTGCCAATTCTGCCCTTAAATTTGATAGAACTAGAATACCAAACTGGAAAGTCTCTAAACCTCACAACTCCTGTCAATCTCTATACACATTCGGAGATAAAAGCGAAGGAATAAAAATAAAGAATAACTTTCTTTTTATGATCTGTTCTCTAAAGAAGAAGAAAAATTGTGATTTTGAAGATTGCAATAAAAAGAGAGGACAATATCTCATAGATAACTGACATAACTATTAATTTTTATTTTTACACAAACGACTCATTCAATCCTTTATTCTAAGAACAGAATAATTGAAACCATTTGAGTTCAAACATTCGCTGAATAACACTAATTAGAAATTTTTAATTAAACAAAACTCATTGTACTAACAGTTATCTAATCTTTGAGATCTTATGAGACGATACACTCTCTAAAAGCTGTTTTAAAAATGTTTAAATTATTTTTTTCAGCAAAAACCTTCGGATCTGATGTTTTTTCTCCTCTATTTTGGTCTATATATAGATATAAAAACGGTTTTTTGGTTCAATGCTTATAACTCGCGAAAAGGCATTAAAAATAGAGAGAATAATATATTTCGTGGTTTTTGTTTCTTAATAAGTGTTTTTCTGACATTGATTTATGTCTAAGAAAGCTATAATATGTTGAGTAGTGAACAAAATTGCAAATCATTTATCTCAATCACAATATTTAGTAAAACTATATTTAAGTAAAATTAGTGTTTAGGCGTCTTTTGGTTAATCCATTGACTCTAATGTTTTTCAATTGTTTTTATTTGAGTTTCCTTTTTTCACCACTAAATTGTTATTGTATTTTGTGTTCAATTAATGGAACCAAACTCTTTGCAATTGCTATCAATTTTTGTGATCTTCTAATAAATTATTATTAGAATTATATCAGAAAAATATTTAATAATATTCAGGAAAATGTTTATAAATGTTATTCTTTCATAACTGCAAAAAATTGATTTCCGATAAAATGATAGTTTGTTTTGCATCACAAATGTTTGATATAATAAAGCGCTATATATTACACAAAAAGCTGTTCTTTAGTTCAAAGTCATAGACATATTCAGTGCAAACTTATATAAAAGAGAACAGAATATAAAAGATAGTGAACAGAATATAACAGAAGTATTTGACAAATGAATTAATTTGTAGGTTTGTTATTAACGAATAAAATAAAAAAAATAGAGAAAGTAATGTCTAATTCAAAGTGTGTCACAATTGTAGTCAATATTAACGTCGATTACATTTGTGTTTCTAATTGTCTTAATTTTTGTTAAAGCGATTGCAAACGACTTTTCGTTTTTTCACTAAAATTTATCGATTTTGAAGACAATATCTCTACTGAATTGAAGGGAATGAGAAATTGTAGCTCCAGAATAAGGCACAGACTCGTTGGACAGAATTAATCATCTTTGAGTTTGTATGAGCTCTAATTAGATAGAATAGATTCATGACTGGAATCAATACTGAATTTTTAGTTGAATTTATGTCTAAATTGTAGACTAATTAATAATTGACGCCAAGAATCGAGTGAATTGAAAGAACAAATAACTTAAAAGATAAATGAGTTCTGAATTTCTGACGTTAATTGAGTTTAAAAGAAAGTTAGAAAAGCGTAAGAATAGTAGCGATCGTTAGCTAAGAGTGAGTTACCGGCGCTCCTATCAGTCAGACTGTGTGCACAATCCATATAACAATTGTTACGAATGGTTAGAAGTGGTGCCAAACGTTCATTAATACCTTAACTCGACTGTCAGTAAGAATATCAGACAAATCAATAATACCTGAGCTCAGCCTTCGAGTGAGAGTTAGGCTCCGGTAAAACAAAAATTATAGATATATTTCCATAGAATTCGATTAATCAGAATATGTGTGACAACTGAGAGACTGTTTGTGTAAAAAATCTATTTGAGTCAACATTTATCAAAATAAAAATCCTATTATAACTCAAATATTATATCAGTTGATCAGTAGAGCAGTTCTCCTCAACCAAATCGGTGTCTGTGCGCATGGATTGCACTCAATTGGAAAGGCATCGCAAGATACAAATCTATTGAATCTATGGACAGACATAAAGTCATTGGAGTCGTTGGTTTGCGAACAAACATTTTATGCCTAAATTATAGAAATTGAATACATTATGAATTAGAGGATAAATTTTTAGTCTAAAGAGAGTGCAGTCCTTCTAAACAAAAAATCGATAGTTAGTCAACAGTTCCGGTTTATGTAACGCAAGTATTTTGGCCTTGAGTTCAGAATCGAAGCCAAATTCTATAGAGTCTACACATATAGAACCAGAGGAACGGAGAGTCTGCAGAGGAAGGCTGTGAAGAGCAAAGAGAGCAATGAGGGGAGAGTTTAGCTTAGATACGTATGAGTGGTGTGTTTGGTGTGTTTCGGCGCACATAAACCAAATATATAACTATGAAATGTCTGAATAAACTAGTGTTGAGTATAGCTCTGCCTCGACTCGCGATCGGAGTACAACCACCAAAATATATTCACTGCTCTGCTCTTTCGGTTTTTAGCTCAGCTGAGATGTGACACAAACAGAGAACTTTTAGTGCACAACCTTCTCTCTCTCTCATTCTAGAGTACGGTACTGTTCAGTATTATTCTTGTTGTATTGATGTACTAAATGTTCATGGATGACGCATTAAAGCCAGTTATGCTATAATGTCATTACTCGGTAAGTATTACATTTGTCTTATAATCTATTTTTACTATTTCTCACATTATTTGGATTTATTTGTCGTGTTTTCACTCATGTTTTACACAATCAATGGATATCATTGAATACATTCAAACACTTAATAATAAATTTAAATCTATGTATCCTAAGAGAGGAGACCCACTATTTTCTTTTAGCGGTACCCTTAAATATATTCGCATAATTCTGTTATTATTATTCTGTATCTGTTATTCTGAGTTATTTTTTCTGCTGAATAACCAAACAAAATATGAATCTTATTTTGACTTAAGTTAACTCTAGATTTAAAATGAATTTTGAAAATCGCTTGAAATATACAAAATATTACGTTATATAAGAATTCCTTTAAAATGTGAATCAAATGAAATGTTTTCTATCTTTTTTCGATGTTTTAAAAACAGAATTCTTATGTAAATTACAACTGAAATAACATTTTTGCACAACTATTCGTTGAATGACACATATATTTGATTTATAGAAAAGACGTTTCCAGTAAAACGTTTAATTCAATTGTAATATAAAAAGACAACAAAATAATGAGTAATGTTTAGTATAAAAGAGAAAAATAGGCCAAAAATATATATCTAAATATAATTTAAAAATTCTATTGACTTTCAGTATAATTGAAGGAAAGATCCAAATCGTGAAAGCAATGTAAAACCCAGTATTGTTCTGGAAAAACGAGAATTTAATAAATTCCGGTAATTATAAATGACATTTTTCCAATTCACTTGGAAGTCGTTCCAATTCGCTCCAAATGTTTTTAATATATATCTTGTCTTTCCATTTAATATATATTTTATCGATTGTTTTGGCGGCAAAAAATTGTAGTTCTTTTCAGTCTATAAATCCATTTATCATTTGATTTATTAGTTTAGAGAAATACGAGAAAATTAGTGTGAATTAAGTTTTTTCATTATTGTTTGCATTCAAATGATTTAAAATGTATAATAAAAATGTAATTAATCTTAATTAAGATAAAAACATCATTTTTTTTATTAAAATTGAATCTTGTTTAAATGTTTTGTTGACTAAATGTTTAGCGTCTTTTGAAAAACTAATTGAATAAATAGAATATGAAATATGAAAATGTTTTTTCTTAAAGTCTTTGAATACAAACATTTGTTTGTTGTGAACAAAATCTGTTGGCCTTTACATATGAAGTGAATCAGATGTGAACTACATATTTGACATAATATCGGATGAGTTAATCTCTTGTCTAATCTCCAGTCTGTCTCCCTCTCCCTTTTTCCAAACTAAGGGCCTATTACTAACCAAAAAACAAGACTTAAATCTTTTCTGAAATAAATATGAAATACACATATAAGTAGAAAATCAGTTCAAATGAAGAGTAAGATTATCCAGCTAACTAATAATTGACGTACAAATAAGCTGAAATGATTAATCTGAACGCTAGTTATAATTAAAATTCGAGTCACTTCTTACAGATTTTGCTTTGAGGTAAATATTGAATATTTCCATCAATTTTTAAAATGCTTTCCAAAATTTTTATAGAATAGAAAAATCGATATTTCGAGAAGAAATTTACATATTATTAGCGTTAAATAATAAATAAAATTGAAAAAAACTTCCAAAAAATCTTAATCTTAAAATTTTTTTATTGAAAAAAATCGTTTCTCTCTAAAACTAAATTTAGTTTCATTTCATTAAAATGTAGTTTAAGTTTAGGTTTTTTTCGCTCATATTTCATGGTTTGGATAAAATTGCTGTTTATATAACTCAAGGCTTCTTCTCAACCGTAACCTCAAAGATAGTAAATTTATTTTCGATTAAATAATTGAATAGCAAGTATCATTGTGATATTCTCTCCTTGCTTGTATTTTTATTCTTTATCCAACTTTATTCGTGTCAAAAGTTCAAGGAAATTTAGCGAACATCAAATGAAGCAAGGTATTTGATCAGGTTAACCTACTTATTTCAATCTTCTATCTGCTGGAAAGAGTCACACACACAAATAAATGTGAGCATGGTTAAATCTGTTTGCCTTAATGTGTGTTTTTACCGATTTCTGTTCAATTAGTTGATTGAAAACTACAATAAAGTATTCGCTTTTTAAAAAGCCATTCAATTTAATGGACCCATTTTTAAAGGGCATTAAATATAGATAAAAATACCCCACAATTGAATGTTTTATTGGTTGCAATAAATTTAAAATAACTCATATCTTAATTATACGATGAAATATTAAAACGATTTATTGTTTCATTTTATCGATTTTTCTCCATAAGAAGAGGTCTGACTCTGTTTTATGAATGACTCTGTTGTTTGTGAATGCAGTCTAAATATTTCTTTTTTCACTTAAAAAGAGTCCATCAATTGATTTATTGATTGGTTTTATGTGTTTTCATATCAAAACAGTGATTACAAAAAACATTCATTTCGTAAATTAATTCATGAATAATAGATTTAATAAATAAATTATAGGAATAAATGTTATGTTTCTATAAATTTAAGACAGGTTTTGACTTTTGTTTTCAGAGAATTTCATTTTCGACACATATTTTATTAGTGAACTATAGTTCCTATAGTTTATTGATTTGAAGTCATTTTGAATTATGTTTTATAATGGAATAATCAATGAGTAAAGTATTTTGTTTTGATTAAAATACTATTAGACAAACGATTTTCAATAATGAATAGGAAATCCTTCTTTTGATTTTTCCTAATCATTATGTCTTACAGAATATTCTGTGCGATATTTTTTGTCTGTTTGTTTCACAACTGTTTCTCTAATGAATTAACGCATGAAATCTAATGAGTATAAAATCTAACATTTGTTCAAATAGATTGTCTTTCTATTCTCGTGTGTGTGTGTGTGTGTGTGTG
>LBFM01014300.1:0-13062 GCA_000988765.1 Achipteria coleoptrata | reverse complement strand
TTTACTCCTCATATACCCCCATAGCCCTTTTTGGAAAATTTCCTTCATTTTTACCACCCCATATACATCCCCCATAGAATCACTGACCTTGGTCATTATTGATATAAAATCCATTCATGCATAATATGACTATTCTTTTAATTTAAATATTTTTGGTTATAGAATATCTCAATACTTGACTACTGGTATAATAGACTATCAATTGAAGAGTGTTTTGAGAAAAAGCGATAACTATTTCGTAACCGATTCAGAAGTGGCCGAAAGTGATTGTAAACCCTTAGCATTGGATGACTTTTTTGGGATCATTACCTCACTATTGATTTGTCAAACTATTTGTTCATTAATTTTACTAATAGAGTGCATAAAATAACAAAATCTCATATAATCCATACACTATTCTCAATCATTTTAGCAAGATAACTTTCTAAAAATGACAAGTCAATGAAAATTAAATATCGAGAAAATTAGAGTCAAGATTATTTTGAAATGAAATTTGTAGATTCTGATTCATATATATTTGTGCTTGTCTAGATTAAGCTAGTAAATCCATTTTAAGTATTACATAGTTTAAAATATTTTTCACTTTCAAGACATTTAATACTTAATTGATACGAATGTCATTAAAAGAAAATTCTTGTCATTTAAATATGATATTCAAAAGTTAGAAAACACATGAATTAATTGATTTATATTGCCATTATTTTATTAGAATCAACTAGATCATTAATAGAGATGACAGCTTTAATACATTTACTTGGAAATTGAATTTTCGAAATTACAGTATTCGATCTAGATGATTATGTTTGTGTGAAAACATATACACACAGTACTGGTGTTCAATCAATGTTTCTATAGTGTTTCTGTAGTGTATGGCCGGGGACAAAATAAAATTTCACTCTAGTGCACTATCTTGTCTTATTTAATTTCTTCAATATTATATAAATTTATAATACATGAGTAGAATCAGTAGTAATACAAGAAATATATTGCATAATACAAAGTCAAAATAAAAACTTATATTTTACCAAGCTTAGTTACAACACAAACTCAATTATCTAGATCGGTTATTTCAATTTAGAAAATTTAATAAGTTTCCAAATAAATCTATTAAGGTTCTCATTTCTAATGATCTAGTTGATTCTTCAAAAATAATGATAATAACATTTAATTCATATGTTTTCCACTTTTTGAATATCATAAGTAAATCACAAGAATTTTTTTAATGACATTCATATCATTTAAATACTTTTACTCCGTAAAGGTAAATCAAATAAATTTAATATTTTTAACTAGAATAACTTATGCAATACTAGGAATATGTTTATTAATTTTATATTTGAAAAAACAACCTATATAAATACATGTAAAAACATATCTGAGCAGATCTTTATATGATATGATTTGTATTATTTGAAATAAATTTTGTTGAAAATACTTCACTTATTTTTGTCTATAAATGTCTATAGAATTGAGAACAGTTGTCATACCAAGTATTCCCTGGTTTTATAATCTCAATGGAACCCATTGTAAAGGAATATTTTGCAAACTCATTCAATATTTGTCGGTATCGCTGAACTTCACCTATCGCTTTATCAAAGGTGGCGGGTATAATAGCCTGGAAGGACAAAATCATTCTTATGTTGGATCTGTTGGTTATATAAAGAGAAATGTAAGTTTTAAAAAAATATTTACATCATTACAATATTAATCTATTTATATAAAATAAAGGAAGCTGATTTTATCCTCAGTCTATATACGTTTAAATATAAACCTTACGCTCAAAACTTAATAGATTATTCTGTGCCACTTACTGAAGTCCAGCTCAACATATTTATTAGATCATCAAATCTATACGAGTCAAGCATTTTCTCATTTTTAGCATTAATTGATTGGATATTTTGGTTAAAAGTTTTCGTTTGGAACTTATTTTTATATTTTATTATTATTATTGTTTACATTCTACTCTCACCCAAATATAAACTATCTTTCCAGTCAGTCATCAAATTAATCCGGGAAATAGTATTAAGTCTCTTATGCAAAGGTTTAATACAATTGAAAATCATTAACTATTTTCTAATAAATATAAAAATATTTCAGATATTAAAGTAGACAAAACACTTCTGAAGTCACATCCAATGATTATTTTGTTCGCATTCTTTATAATCAGTATTTTTATTATTAGTATTGAATTCTCAAATCTACTCATCTCTAGAATGAGTATCAGAACATCCTATGAGTTGATCACAAGTCTCAGCGATATAATAGATAGTAATTACAAAGTCTATATTCCAAGCTTTTTGGTCAATGAATTAAGAATGAATGAAAATCAGCTTGTTCACATGATTGTGGAAAAGGCTATTTCAGACAACACAACATCTAGAACATTAAATAGAAAACACAAATGGTTTGAAAATATGGCATTGGGACAAAAATATGCAGCATTTAGTTATCAACGTTCTGTCCAAAAACAAATCACTAACCTCTCATTAAATACAAGAGATACCAAGTTTATAACATTGAATGACTTCTCTCAGAACATTCAACACGCGTTAGTCTTTAGTAAAAAATTAAGTTCAGATTTTAGACATCGTTTAAATCATAGGTAAGTTTTGCATTGAAAATATATTCTCTTATAATATACTTGAATATAAAGAATCACTGAATACATGACTACTGGTATTATTGAAAGTCAATTGAAGCGAAGTAATTGGCAATTTACTAACCAGGATAATTTGAAAGATAATAAATGCGAATCATTGGTTTTGGACGACTATACGGGAATTATATCCCTTCTATTCATATGTCTATCAATTTGTTCCTTCATTTTGATTATTGAATGCTCTTTAAAAGTGGTTAAATTAAACATGAATAGGGATCGAAAACCAATTTGGCTAAGAGCGTTTGGCTTATAAACTCATTCTTATTAACTCTCTCTTTAACTAGAGACTAGTGTTGCCAACATGTAAAATATAATTCCTTGATAATCTGTAAAATTTATCAATAACCTCCTTGAGATTCCATTGGGAAAGAATTTTAAAGATAGTTTTCATTTATTTTCTGAATATTTTGCCTTGAGTTTGCATTACCAGGTAAAATTTCAACCTGGAGGAAAAGTCCAATTCCTTGAGAATCAAGGTGATTCCTGTAGTGTTGGCAACACCACTAGAGACTAAAGTATTTTATAATAACTTGGTAAAACATCTGAATAACTTATTGTAACTTATATGCCTGAATAAATAACATAGTTTATCAAAAGTGACCTATTTGCCAACCCTATTAACAACATAAACTCAATTATCTAGATCGGTTATTTCAATTTGGAAAATTTAGGAAGTTTCCAAATAAATCTATTATGGCTCTCATCTCCACTAATGATCTAGTTGATTCTTCAAAAATAATGATAATAAAATTTAATTCATATGTTTTCTACTTTTTGAATATCATAAGTAAATCATAAGAAATTTTTTAATGACATTCATATCAATTAAATACTATATTCCGTAAGTCAATTATATAAATTTAATATTTTGAACTAGGATAACTCATGCAATACTTAAAATAAATGTTGTTGAAAATAATTCAATACAATAACTCCAGACTGGAGTCTCCAGTACTTTAATATTTTCAATATATTGTGTAAGATTACAACACAAACTCAATCACCTAGATCGGTTACTGCAATTTAGAAAATTCAATTTCATTATAATAATAAATCTATTAAAGCTGTCATCTCTGCTAATGATCTAGTTGATTCTTCAAATAACAATGGCAATAAAAACCAATCAATTAATGTGTTTTCGACTTTGAATATCATAAAATAAATGACATAAACATATATAAACAAACTTGTAACAAACATATCTAATATGAATTATTTGAAATAAATGTTTATTTTCCGTTATTTTTGTCTTTAAATGTCTATTGAGTTGAGAACAGTTGTCAAACCAAATATTCCCTGGTTTTATAATCTCAATGGAACTCATTGCAAAGGAATACTTTGCAACCTCATTCAATATTTGTCGGTATCGATGAACTTCACTTATCGCTTTATGAAAGGTACAGGGCATTATAACCTGGAAGGACCAAATCATACCTATGTTGGATCTGTTGGTTATATTGAGAGAAACGTAAGTTTTAAAAAAATATTTACATCATTACAATGTTAACTATTAATTGAAAATTAAGGAAGCTGATTTTATCCTCAGTCCATTTACGTTTAAATTTAAACCTTTCGCTCAAAACATTGTTGATTATTCTGTGCCACTAACTGAGGACCGACTCAACATATTTATTAGATCATCAAATCTATACGAGTCAAACATTTTCTCAATTTTAGCATTAATTGATTGGATATTTTGGTTAAAAGTATTCGTTTGGAACTTATTTTTATATTTAATTATTATTGTTGTTTACATTCGACTCTCACCCAAATATAAGCTATCTTTCCAGTCAGTCATCAAATTAATCCGGGATACAGTTTTAAGTCTTTTATACACAGGTTTTATACTATTGAAAATCATTAACTATTTTCTAATAAATATAAAAATATTTCAGATATAAAAGTAGACAAAACACTTCTGAAGTCACATCCAATGATTGTTTTGTTCGCATTCTTTATAATCAGTATTTCTATTATTAGTATTGAATTCTCAAATCTACTCATCTCTAGAATGAGTATCAGAACATCCTATGAGTTGATCACAGATCTCAGCGATTTAATCGATGGTAAATTCAAAGTCTTTATTCCAAACTATTTGGTCAATGAATTAAGAATGAATGAAAATCAGCTTGTTCACAAGATTGTGGAGAAAGCTATTTCAGACAACACAACAATCAGCCCATTTGATAGAAACCACCGCTGGTTTGAAAATATAGCATTTGATCAAAATTATGCTGCATTTAGTTATCAACGTTCTGTCCAAAAGAAAATGACTAACTTATCATTAAATTCAAGAGATATAAAGTTTGTACCATTGAATGACTTTTCTCAGAACATTCAACACGTATTAGTGTTTAGTAGAAAATTAGGTCCAGAGTTTAGGCATCGCTTAAATCATAGGTAAAACTTGGATTGAAAATACATTATCTGATAATATACTTAAATATAAAGAATCGCTGAATACCTGACTACTGGTATAATTGAAAGTCAATTGAAGCGAAGCAATCCACAAATTGCTAACCAGGATAAGTTGAAAGTCAATAAATTCGAATCATTGGTTTTGGACGACTACACTGGAGTTATATCCCTTCTATTCATTTGTTTATCAATTTGTTCAGTCATTTTGATTATTGAATGCTCTTTAAAAGTGATTAGATTAAACATGAATAGGGATAGAAAACCAATTTGGCTAAGAGCCTTTGGCTTATAAACTCATTCTGGGAGTTTATTATGCCGTTTAACCGTATAACGTTTTACTTGTTTCTTTACATGTGTTTCAATGAATACATAAATAAAATTATTGATAAATTAGAGATGGGGTCAAATAAATATTCACTGATAATGTGAAAAATTTCAAACAAGACAAGCTTTCTTAATTGCATAACTTTATTGTTTTATTAATGTAAATTTTGAAGTTTTCTTACTAGCTAGTTTGTTGACCGATGGAATTGTATATTGCGAATTAATTTTTTCTAATGATCTAGCAATTTATCTAATGATAGAATTTAATAATATTATAGAAATTTGATCCCAAAATAATACTTAATTCACTGTAATCTATTTGCTACTATTTCTTATTAAACTTGATAATTTAATTTCATATATTGCATAAAATGCACTTATAGAATAAGAGTATATAAATGACCTGTTTATTTTTAGAACATCAAGTATAAATTGAGTTAACATTAGTATCACTTTATAGTAATTTTGCGACAAATATTTGACACCAAAATGCAAAAAAACATTCGACTCCTTATAAACCCACACAAACCATGGATTTATTCAATTAATGGCAGTGACTGCGAAGGCATTCACTGTCATCTCCTTAAATATCTGTTAAGATCTTTAAATGTCAGTTGTGACTTGATGATTGTGCCAAATATAGGACTTGGTGTTAAATTGCAAAATGGTAGCTGGGATGGGTATCTTGGTTATTTACAAAACAATGTAATTATACTTTTTTCCCAGTTATGAGACTAGAATTAATAAATAGCTATCTCTTTCATCTCCTGGTGGGGAGTCATCATCGCCTGTTGAGACAGTGTAAAGGGATTTAATATAATAACCATAGATTCTAGTCTTGATATTTGGGATTAAAAATTTAATATTTTCTTAATTACACATAATTCTGGAGTTTTTATAAATTATAGCTAGCAGATATGGTGTTTGGTCCTTTTCCTTTAATGGAAAAGCCGTTCACTGAAAATATTGTCGATTATTCCATACCTAATAACGAGGAGAAACGTGTCATTTATCTGAGAGTCAATAATCAATTTGAGTCAAATATTTTCTCATTTTTCGCATTAATTGATTGGCATTTTTGGTCAAAAGTATTTGGATGGCAATTATTTATGCTCTTGTTCATTATTGTTTTCTATGTCTCGATATCACCTAGCTATAAGCTTCGTTTATATTCAATTATCAAGTTATTTTTCAAAACTATCGTGGAGTTCTATTTCAAAGGTAAGAATCAATCCAACTTAAAATTTTAAGACATTTGTCTTATTTTATTAGACATCGAATTCGATATAATTTTCCTGAAGTCTTATCCAATGATTGTTTTACTCATATTCTTCATAATATGTGTTTCAATGATCACAAGTGACTTCTGCAGTGAACTTACCTCTAGAATGAGTGTTCGTACCTCTTATGAAGACATCACTAGTTTGGAGACTTTGGCTAATTCTGAGCTAAAACTTGTATTCCCAGAGTTTTTCATTCATGAGTGTAGAAATAGAAATGTATTTTTGGATAAACTATTGGATAAGGCTTTGGCTGAAAACACTTCAGTTTATTTCAATAATATTTTAAAAGACAGCAAATGGATTAGTGGACTGTCGTATGGAAAGTATGCTATTTTCATGTTTGAAGTACCATTTAAACAGGTGTTCAATCAAAATAGTCTGAAGCCTAACACAAGAATCAGATATTTAGAGGAAATGGCAGCGAATTTCAAACTTTCCTTTGCTTTCAGTACTCATATGGATAAAGCTTTCAGAGAAAAAGTAAATCTTAGGTATTAATGATAAATACATTTTCAAACATAACTCAAATTGTAATTTGAAATAATGCTCAGAATATCTCAATACATAACCACTGGTATTATTGACCATCAATTGGGTAACGATTACCGAAAAACGGATCAATTGTTTGCTGTCAATGAGTTTGAAGACAACGAATTCAAAGAATTACTTTTAGGCGACTATTTTGGAGTCTTTGGATTTCTCGCTATTTGTCTATCATTTTGTTCACTGATTTTCATCATTGAATATAATTTTAAATTTATTCGGAGATTAATTTGTGGTTAAATTTGATTAAAAATATGTCATTAAAATCACAATTAATTAAACATGGTAAGTGTTCTGTCAATAATCTTGTGAATTATTTAATAGTAAGTTATGTAACGATTAAAATAGATTTTGAAATAATGGTATTAAAAACAAATCACTAAAACTTTTATGGTTTAAAGCGCTTCCAGTGATAGTCATCTTCGTCTTCATCATTGTCTTCCTTCTCTTTGTGTTCGTCTTTTTCTGACCACCAAAAGGGACGCCGACGTCTGTCGACCACTGATTTCTTTGGGACTTTGTTTTGGTTCAATATTTTGGTCTGAAGGGACTTCACATCTGAAGAGAAATCGCTATTTTGTTCAGTCGTGTGAATGTAATTCAAATAAAGTAATAGTCCTCTGAATGATTGGCCATTCAATGCTCGGTAGGCCATTGACGCGTCCTTTTTCTGCTCGTATACCACAAATGCGGTTCCATTGGAGCGACCATTGAATTCATAATTAATCGCAGATCTAATCAATTTCCCGAAAATACTGAAAATATTGACCAAATCCCTGTCCGTAATACTCGAATGTAGATTCGATATAAATATCTGTCCCGACTTTTCACTAAAGTGGGACTTACTATGAATTGTATTAAAAGTAGTGGACTGTTGTCTCTCAGTGTGGTCTCTCTTAAAATCCAATTCATCGAACGATAATTGTCTTCTCGCAGAGAATGATCTTTTATGGCCAAAATATTTAACTTGATCCAATTGAACGCCATTTAATATTATCTCTGAGGGACTGATCGCCGGCTCAATGAATGAATCGCCTACTCCTTCATCTGGACTGGTATTCATTCTTATGATTGATATTCAGTACTTCAGTTAAAAAGTTTTAATTCAAATTATGATTTAGTATTGAAATTATCTCTCAATTTAATTGATTTATAATTTGAATTATAATTTAATTGAATAATAAATTGATGGAAAGGTTAGTCACGTTTTGGTACTGAAATTGGCTTTTCGTGTTAACATTCAAAATGTGTTTAGTATTCAGTGAATAGTATTTTAAAATCTAATCATTTACTGAATAAACTTTTTTCTCAACTTTTCTCAGATCTTAAACATTAATATTTCGCAAAAAATGTTATAAAAACTTTTTATATGATTAACGATAAGTCACTGATAACTGAGTGATAAGTTTGAGGAATAATAAGTTTAAGGCTTAAAATGATGTCAAAATTTATAGCATTCGTTTGATTTATGCATTTTGTGGAAAAATCCGAGTAATTTGTAATCTTAACTCTCAGTTAATTAATCTTAATCCTCAAAGTCGAGTATTAAGTGTCAGCTCTCAAAGAGGACATTCCTTAAATATTAGCTATGAATAGGTGAACAATCAGTGGCGATCTATCATAGCGTTTAAGGACAGGCTTTTATCCGATTAAAAGAACTCCTATCCCTGAGTGTTGAAAATCATTATACAGAGAGTTATTATATAATCATTTGGTCTATCCTTCGGAAAAACTCCAAACCCTTTATTAAAATGTAATTAAAACACACAAACCATTCGCTAATTGAATCGCTAATTGAATAAAATAGGATTTACTTAATTATGTCCAAGATTATAATAAAAATATATAACAAGTATCAATACAGGAGTCAAACAAAAAGCTAACCTTAACTCAGAATTTTCTAATTAAATAAGAATTAGATAATAATTAAAGAAAAAAATTGTTATATAATTGATTCGATTGTCTCTAATGAGAAGAAAAAAGAAAAACAATTTCTTTAAAATACAATCAATTCTCTAAAGAATTGCTTTTGATTTCTGTGGAAAAAGAGTTATTCCTTAACTAATTCAATGTTTGAGGACAACTCTTATCTCAATGACTCCGAAAACCCATAATCTTTATTCATATCAATGACTTTCAATCATTTCAAACTATTTGAATATATGTGCTGTGCTTTCGCTGGAAATTTTGGACTTTAGCTGAAAGTTTCCCAAAAAATTACCAGATCTCTAGGCTAAGTTTTGAGAGATAAATTTTCCATGATAGTTTGAAAATAACCAAACATAAAGTGTTTAATTAATATTCCACGAGGTTTAATGTGCATAGCTGATATTTACAATTTGAATAGAGCAAGTCAACTTTTAATTAAAAACAATTCACATATTAGTGTTACAGAATTTTGTGGTAACTTTCCATCAGATTCTTACTCATTGCAAGCAAATTGAGCACAGTCTCACTCATTCACCATCCGTGCACTTGAACCACATTAAAAATTTAGTTGGAATAATAAAAAGCCGACTAATGAGAAATGGCATTTGACGATTGGCATACCAGAAGGAGGGGGACTGCAGTTGGGGGTAGTTTATCATCTAATCAGATAATCTGTTTCTGAGTAAAACCTCTGCAATTCATTTATCTTCAGAGAAAAGCGTTTTTTCAATCAAACAGTTTTTTATGTAATGTTATGTAAAAAAATGTTTTACTCATTCATACATTGAATAATCAGAGTATAGTCTCTTTGTATATGTTATGCGAGTAATTGAATTAATATTAGAATGAATGGGAAAGGCTTCGGGTATTACATGACTTGACCTGAATTGATATAATGCTTAGTATTTATTTGAATAGGAACTACACTTTTGCATTCAGTGCTGACTCTGAAGTTAGTGATATATAAATACCTTTTTAAAAAGCATTTTATGATTTTAATTATCACTTCTCTTAAAGAGATTTTTTATTTTCAAACTAAGATTTATTTGTTTTATATTAACATATATTTAAAGTGACATAACTTTACGTTTATTTGTTTAATATATTATATAATATATATTAAGAAAAGTTTTTTATTATTCTATTTTTATCTTTAATTTTTCGCACAGTTTTGTCAATAAATTGTTAATTACGTGAAGACGCGTTTAATTTTGGAAAACCCACTAAAAATAGGTTTTTTTATTACATAAAACTTTTGTTTATTTTTTGTGAATTGTTTTTTTGAAAATTATATTTCTATATATAAAGTGATGAAAACTATCATTAATTTTCTAAAACTATATCTAAAAAAACTGATACTTATTTTACAATCAAATACTATTCAATTTGAGAAACGACTGAACACTTGATCTATTGATTTGTGACAAAAGCTATTCTTATGAAAAGATGATAATCAAAAACAATAATCAAGATAATATAGAGTTTGATAAAATGGATGAGAAGATAGCCATCGCATGGTTTGACTTGACTTTTAAGATCAAATCAATTTTGACTAAAAAGTCCAAAACTATTCTCAATGATGTCAACGGCTGTACAACATTTGGATCGTTGAACGCACTGATGGGACCGTCCGGCGCAGGAAAGACCACTTTACTAAACTGTATTAATGGCAAAATCAAGTCAGGGCTGAGCCACAGATCGAAAATCTATTTGAGTACACACGAGAAGATACGGTCCTGTCTTATCGGTCAGAATCAAAACGAGCAGCTGATTAGAGGACTGACTGCCAAACAAAACCTGATCTATGCGTCAAAGTTGAAGAACAGCGACAATGACTTCTTCGTAGACCACGAGAAGAATGTCAATAACCTATTGTACGAATTGATGACCAAAAGCGATATCGCAAACACTAAAGTAGAGAACTGTTCCGGTGGTGAACAGAGACGTATCACTATTGCACTGGAGTTGACTTCTTATACAAAACCGAATCTAATTTGTATCGATGAGCCCACCAGTGGTCTCGACAGTAATGCCGCAGAAATGGTAAGCTTTTTCTCAGTTATCTAACATAAACACGAAACCCATTAATTTAAGTCAATCTTTGATGTTCTAATGTAAATACACTAATGGAAAGCCTGTTTTACTATACCCTTAAAGCATTCAAACTTTATTTTTGATAATCTTTTGTTAATTATTATTAATTAATAACTTAATTCTAAGCCAACATTCAATTAATTACTTTAAAGGATTTTTCATTAGTTTTGATTTTTTAAAGAAAATATTTTGATTAAACAAATTCTTAATGATTTAAATCATATTTTCTCCAAAATTTAAGTCCATTTTTCACATAAAAACCTATTAATTATTTTCATGTGATTTAAACACCATTTTTTACTTTTAGTATGAATTTAACACTGATTTTACAGTCAATTAGTGTTTTCATTAAGTTTTTTATTCACTAATTATTTCCACATTTTTCACACAATTTTCACACATTTTTCACACAATTTTCCCACTAATAAGTGCTTTCATGACTTTAATACTTTTTAACTATTTTACACTAAATGTCATCAAATCCTCTGAAAACCTATAATTAATTATATTTTACTTTTTCCTCTAAATTTTTTCTACAATTTATCAGTTTTATTAAATCATCCATTAAATGATTGAAAAGTTTAGAAAACTATTGAATATTAAATTAAGTCAATTATTCAATTAGCTATCATTGATTTATTATTAAATTATCATTGATCTAAATAAGTAGTTTAGCTATGTCAATTTTTAAAATTCTTTCAATTAATTTTGACAAGCAAATTATTCTTTATCTAATAAATCATTTACAGAGAGAGAGAGAGAGAGAGAGAGAGAGAGAGAGAGAGAGAGAGAGAGATCTTATATAATATCTGGAGTGAAATAATTGGAAATAATTACTCAGGAATTTATCCTCAGACTATGTCCACTTGTGATAGTGTTCCCGACAATGAGCAGATCCTTCATTTAGGGGCACTTCCACTCAAGAGTGTTCTCAGTTTTGGTTAGCTATAGACTCTAATATAGAGTCATCTGTTTATTATTCAAGAATAAATTCCTGTTAATTCATTGAAAATATTACAAAATATGCTATCATTAATGAAATCAGAATAAATTATTCCATTAATACTATTATCGATAAAAGTAGATAAAAAAGCATTTTTGGCTCAAAATATATTATCTCAAAAATAGGGTCAGCACATGGATTAGTGTCTGAAGTGAGAGCCTTGTGTTTCACTTCAAAATTAGATAAGAATTAAACAAATTTTTTTCTCTTTCAATGCAAAAAGGCTTTCAATTTTAAAATCATTATTTTAGTGAATGTTATTTAACCCAAACTTTTTTGGAGATTGTATTTTAGATTATCTGAAAACAATTTATGATTGTCTTTGAATTTTCGGTACTTTTGATCGGACATCCATTCAATCATTAAGTCATTTGAAGGATAATTGATATTTTGGTAATCAAAGAGTGAAGGGACTGTCAATACAAATAAATTATATTTAAACCTATACTAAATTTTTATTATCCTTTTTGAGTAATTGATGTCTGAATTCTATTGAAGAATTGTAATTTAAAAAATAATTAAAAATATACTTGAAAATTTAATGTTAAAAAAACCAATGCTTCTGATCAGATCTTTTTATTGTAATTATTGTATTAAAATCTCGATTAGATTATCTTATTGATTAAAACCGCAAGTATATTATTACACGTAAATAATACAGCTGTTTATAAAAACTTTAGAAAATTGCGGTTTTATACCAATTATTAAATACTATACATTATATTAGTATAACTAATATTTTATAATTCTTAATATCCTTTTGAACACTAACTTAATATCTATATTTCCTCCCTCTCCCTCTCTCTCTC
>LBFM01014260.1:0-26775 GCA_000988765.1 Achipteria coleoptrata | reverse complement strand
GCCACTTTGTGCTTCAGTACAAACTTCACGTTTTTATAGGCAAACGCCACGAGCCATGTGCTCACCACTGACACCAATACGAAGAGCACAGCCGACTGATACCAATCCATTTGATGTATTCTCCAAAATAACCCTAAAAGAGATTATTTGTTGAGATTTCAATGAATTGAGAAAATGTCTCACAAATAGGAATCGCGGACACAATGAATGCGTTTCCGTAGAAAAGTGCCGACGATTTGGTCGACACATTGCGACTAAAGTCTTGCAGAAGAAGCTCTTCTTCTCGAGTCAGTGCTTTCTTTCCGACAGCCATTTAAGCGAATATGTCTTGAATTTAATCCAAAAGATGTGTTAAATGAGACAAATGTTTAAAATTTAAAACAATTCAGTTTTTGGACACTTTTGGACACGCAATCAATTGACGCGATTTTATATTACTTCAGACAAACAATTAATAACGTCTTGTATTTAGACTTACCTTTGATTTGATGTCAGTTAAAGTCAGTTATAAATCAGATTCACATTAATTGACGTAATTTTCACACAAAATTAGAGCACTCTTTTGAAGACTAAAAGATTTAATTTTCGGTTAATTAATAAATTGATTACATTTTTAAAATTACATTATTTTGTTGTTTGACTAAAATATATGTAAAATAAACTGAAATTTATTTAAAGATTTAATTAAAATCAATTTATTTTATGATATTTTTAATAAAAACAATTTTTCTTTTAATTGTTTACAAGAATTGACCCAAAACTGAGTATTGAAGAGATATCTCAGTATTTGAGAGTTTTAGTCGTCTTAATAACCGATTATTTCTTCAGATTTTATAATACTTTTAGTGGTTTTAAAGTGTTATTTGATTTTTAAATTATAAACAATTAATTTAAACTCTGAATATGTCTTTGATTTTAAGCCGGACTACAAAACAGTGTTTTTTGTTTAATCCGATTGCACTCAGAGTTAGTTATTATTTAAATTAATTTAATTTATTTAAAATATTTTTATATTTTTATTTCTGTACCTAAAGGTGAGGTTCGCTCAGACATCAGCTGAACCCAAGACTAAAGAAAAACTGAAGAAGTTTTCTGTTTACCGATGGGTTTGTTTACCGATTCATTCATTTAAATAAATTTTCAATAATTTTGAAATTAAATCTATTATTACTTTACTTAAAATCCTTTTATTTATTGGAGTATCATTTTAATCTTGATCAATTGATTTTTATTTCAAATATTCTCTAATTTTCAACAAACTCTTCAGTCAAATGGAACCGTTTGTCAAAAAATTGGTTCCAAAACATTTAAGAATTTGCTATAATTTTTAAATAAAATATTTTCGATATAATAGTGTTTCCCAAAAATGATAGCTTTAATTAAAGCTCTTAATAACTGTTTGGGACATTTTTGACAACAAATGATGGTAACTGTGCTCTTAATAACCGTTTAATTAAACCATTTGACTCACAAATCAAATATAAAGTCTTCTAATAAAATAAATTTTACTTCAATTCTAATCAATAGAAGTGATACAAAATTAGTTTTAAAATTTAATGTTTAAATGTCGACAAATTGTATTTTAAATTGAATTTATAATCTATGAGAAGAGCCCAATCTCAGGAACCTTTATTAAGCCCTTGCTCTAATTAAACCTCCGTTAAGATAATTAAGTGAATCTGAATTAAAGTTTATTTAAACATTATATTAAATAAATGATAGGATCCGGAGAAGTCTTCGGTTAAACCCCATTTGCAGACCTATGAAGTGGACCTCAATTCGTATGTTTTATAAATTATTTTTATTACAATTAATTTACAAAATGATTATATATTTGATAACAGATGCGGTCCAATGGTTTTGGACGCTTTGATCAAAATTAAGAATGAGATCGACCCGAGTCTCACGTTTCGGCGTTCGTGTCGGGAAGGGATATGTGGTTCCTGTGCGATGAACATCGGAGGCACCAATACGTTGGCCTGTATTTGTAAAATTGATGACAACAGCACTAAAGAGACAAAAATCTATCCTTTGCCTCATCTCTATGTCGTCAAAGATTTGGTTCCCGTCAGTGAACTCAACATTAGTTTAAATGATTTCTAAAATTTGTTTTTATATTTTTCAGGATTTAAACCAATTCTACGAACAGTACCGGTCTATACAGCCATGGCTTCAACGAACAGATCAGACTAAAGAAGGCGTTAAACAAAACCTGCAGAGTATTAAAGATAGAGAAAAATTAGACGGACTCTACGAATGCATTCTGTGTGCGTGTTGTTCCACATCCTGTCCCAGCTATTGGTGGAATAGTGAACGATATTTGGGACCGGCAGCTCTCATGCAGGCCTACCGTTGGGTTATTGATTCTCGGGATCAACAAACAGAACAGAGATTGGATCAACTGAAGGACCCGTTCTCTCTGTATCGGTGCCACACAATAATGAACTGCACGCGTACCTGTCCCAAACATTTGAATCCCGGTCGAGCTATCGGTGAGTTAAAGAAATTGGTGTCCGGTTGGGCTCAAAAGCAAAAGCCAGATATGACTGGACAGGTCTGAACACATCATTAGAATACAGTATTGTTTTTAGTTATAATACAATCAGTGCTTAGAATATGAAAATAAATTTAATGTTTATTTCATTTTTAAAAATATTATAATTTTGTTTAAAAACTTATTTTCAAATTTAAATCTCAAAATTTAATAACGAAAATCCAAATAAAGAATTCTGTTTTAAAAACGATAAAAACTCAAATTTAGACGACAATAGTCTATGGGTTTCACACACTTTTGTCATCATATCTGTGGTTAAAATTGGGCTCAAAATAGTGGTCTCTTTACTAAAATATTCGTCAAAATTATGGTCAGAAAGTGATAATTCTTTGAACGATTGATTGATTGGAGAGATTTGGGTTTCGTTTAGATTGCGATGAATTGAATAAAACAAAATATCAGTTCTTAAGTAAAGACTATTTAAACAAATGAATAGTTTCGGAAGTTTCCAAATACTAAAACTGACCAAAGATTTGAGTTCAAGAATAGAGAGATGTCTTAAAAAGTAGTCGCAATCATTGGCTAATTTGATTAGACTTTTGTCGTTAATTTTGGTCTCACTCTTTGTAATCACTTTTTGCAAACTCTCTGTAATCTTAAACATTAAAAATAATGGTTCGGCGAAAACATTTTTCTCTTCCTTTTCGAACAGAATTTCATTATTTATGGGTTGACTTTCAAGTAATTCAGACAACGATAAAGTCTCCAATTTATTGAAGTAATAATCAGTCAATTTTTGAGAACTAATCGTTGAGTTTTGATTCAAATAAATGAATAGATTATCGATCGAAACATTAAAATTAATTATATCTTCGCATTGATTCGAATTAATTATTTTCGATGCAATTCTTTCGGCTTCTGTTCTCACAGTTCTGTCCTCGTCTTCCAATATCACTAATAGGATGTCTACTATTTTAAAAAACGAATCACAAGTATCTGAATCTCTTAATATTTGTTCCAAACTATTATTCAATGATTTTGAAGCAAAGAGTCTGATGTCATCGCTTTTAGTGAATTCTACCGATAAATATATTTCATCCAAAAAATCTTTAAAATTGTTATTAATTTTGTTGATATCAACAAAATCTTGTTTGTCATCCATTTGTTGACCACAAAAATCAATGGGTTGTGAGATATCTAAAAATATTTCTTGAAATACATTATTCAAAACAAAACAGTTTTTGTTGTCATTAATAGAGTTTTCAAATATTTTTGCGAATTTGTCTTTAATTGTGTGATAATCGATGTCTTTATTTTGTTGTTTTAATTCTAAGAAATGATTGACTGAAAGCATTAAACCGTGAATTGAATTGCAATTAAGGTTTTGCTGTGAACTTAATTCAAATAATAATTCTTGCAATTGATTGATAGGCAATAAAGAAGTCAAAGCCTTTGCGGACAACATTCGTATTTTCCAAATTCTATTACTTAAAAGTCTGATTAAATAACTCAATATTTGTCGATCACTATAAGGTTCTCCCAAACAAATGGGCGAAAATGAGGCCAATAATGACAAAACCGGAACCAATTCTGTAGAGAAGAATCCATTTTCTATTTTCTTAAAGCTTTCTTCGAATTGTTTTTTAAAGGCTTCCAAAAGTGTTGGATATCGGGAGAAGAGTTCCATAGATGTGATGGTCGATCCCTCTGACATCATATGGTCGACATCACTGATCTTTCGTTGGCCAAGCATTCGACAACAACACGACCCAAACAACTGAAGCGATGCGTTCCTTATTTGCCAAACATCTGATGAAAAGCCTTTAATACAAATCGGTAACAGAAATTCCACGATTTTTATTGTAAATCGCGAGAGTGAGGCTGTGCTCACTATTGATTGCAAAATATGTAAGGCATAAGTTTGTGGTAAATCACTTTTAATGTCGATATTTTCTGGTAATTCTAAGTTTGAAGTTTCAATCAATTGATCGATGGTTTGACTGAATAGAGATTTTTCGAGTTTAAAGCCCAGAATAAAGGCTTCTGATTCACCCGTAAGAATAGCCTGAATGGTGAGCGCCAATCCCGCAGATCTTCGGGTTATACTTGAAGTAAGGGCTGACTTTGTTATACATTTTAATGAGTCGGACAGTAATTGATTCAAAATGTGGTTGTGTTGAGTACTTCGTGTTTTAGCTTTTATCAATGAGACTGTGAATGAGGTGAGTGCTATACACGTGGCTTCAATTACACCCTTATGTCTACATTTACTCAAAACATTAATCAATTGAGAACCGATTTTAAGAATAGTGGTGTTCCCAATAATTTGATGATCAAACTGTTGGCTTAATTCAACCAAATTTGATAATAAAAAACTGCACTCTTTTATGTTAAGCCAACACATAGACAATAGAAGTTGAAAGTCATTCGATGTCGAAATGTCGTCCAAATTATCTTCTTTAGAATCGAATTGTTTTGTAATAATTGTTTGGAGAGATTCACACATTTGTTGAAAAGAAGGTGAAGACTCGATATTTGATTTTGAGAGCTGTTTCAACATTAGTTCACTGCAGTCGAAACACAACTCTATTGATTCGTTAAAAATATCTTTCAATCGATTCTTCTCTGAATTTTTAAAAATATCATAAGAAATACAATTATTTAGCGCTAATATGAAACCATGGATTGGATTAGTTTTGGCCGAAACTAATAAATGATTTTTGCAAATTTCAAATTGATTTTGTGCTGATCTCACAAAGTATTCAATCAGTTCTAATTCATTCGATATATTTTTATCTTCTATTCGAAAGTTTTGAAAACAATTGATTATATATTTCATAATAAGTCCTCCAGAATGTGATTCTTGATGTCGAGGACTGTTCAGGAAATTCAATGCAATTCTTGACATTTCGTCAAAATCACTGTTCAATGAATTCGTGTAATTCTTTTGAAATTTAATCAACAAATTTGTGGCCATTTTTCTGATTTTGTCGTCTTTATCGACAATCGATAAAACAATCAGAAAATATGTTTGATTTAAATCTAGAAATTTGTCTAAATTTATATTACATTTTGAAGTTGTCATAAGAAAAGAGTCCAAAAGAAGCAGACATGTAGTCCTTCTTTGAAATGAAGAGCCAGATATCAGATTTGATACAATAATATTTGTGTATTGACTTAAAAATTTGATAGATTTGTGGTCAAATTGATCGTAAACTCCATGCATAACAAATTTATCGCTTAAACTGACGCAGACTTTTAGTATAAACTTTTCAATTTTGCTGACAATTCTTTGTCGAAACGAAGGATTGTCGACATTTAAATTGGATAATAAAAATAATTGGAATAATTCAAACACTTTATCCCTATCTGTGATATATCTTTCGTCAATTAGAAGAGTGAGTCCTTCTTCGCGAACCATTTCTTCGGTGTTGACTAAAATGGATTTAAACCACGAAAATGATGGCGAAAATTCAATAATAAGATTGTGGTCGACCGCAGCCCTGACTAACGCAACCTCTGCTAAACGCGAGTCAAACAAATTATCAAATATTAATTGAGTCGAGTTTTCAACATTTATTAGAGTGAATGGCAAGAGATGTGCCAATAAATTATTGTGAATTACTTTGTTTTTAGATTTTAAAGCACAACACATACTATTTAAGAAATATTTGGACCAAACAGTTATTATGTCTTCATTTTTATCCATTTTCATCGAAATGATTAACGATTTATATAACTCTATAATAGCCGTCGAAAGACTGTTAATTGAGAGGTATTTAAGCATTTCTGATGACAACTTCGGATCCGTTTCAAGGATTCTCTTCCAACCAATTAATGGGATTAAAGCAGAAATTTTACGATATTTTGCTTTACTGGTCAGCGCTAATCGACTCGTTTTAACCACTTCTTCGGCAATTAAGTCATAGTCATAAATGAGACAATTTTTTGGTTCACTACTTAAGACTAAATTCTTAAAAGTGGTGAACGTCTCCAAAATTAAATTATAGATTACTTTAATACAGTCTTTGACACCATTGATAGGATGTTCCCAATTGTTGTCTATTTGTTTGAGACTATTGACAATCACTGTCCTGTCATCCAAAAGGTTTGGCTCTTTTAATGATAATTGTTTGGAATAATTGTTAAAAGATTTAAACCAATGCTGAAGTAGTTTAAAGACATGGAACTGATGTAATAATCGTTTGTTACATATATTAATAATATTTGTGTGAATTTGAGCGAAAATTTGTGACTCAAATTCAATGAAATAATCGATAAAATAATTACAATTTAAAAGTGCGGTTAAAAGCGATACTTTCGACAAATCTATGTCTGTCTCACAATTGGCTAATATATCACTCAAATTGTTATCGATTTGATATTTACTCAAATCTTCAGATATAATGCTTTGTTTCAAAAATAATTTAAAGTATAAATGAATGGCTTTTTTGATATCACATAAAGAGATATTTAAGGCAAAAGCGATGGCCAGACCTGAGAGCACAGATGTCTCCGCAAAACTGTCCTCAAATAATACGATTTTCTCTAAAATAGATAAACATTTAGTCAATTCTGTGGCAAACGTTGGGTCCAACGATAACGAAGAAGAGTTGACAGTAACTGAAAATCTTTTAGAAACTGATTGAAGCGATGAAAGCAATCGTTTGACACTTTTGGAGATCTCGTTGTTATCGATATTTCTTTGATTTGTTTTATTGAAAACATTAATCGATTGAATTAAGAGTTCATTTCTATAAACGTTTAAATGATTTAAATTATTCATAGTTTAAACAAAATATCATTCAAATCATTCAAATAAACTTTTTAACAAAAATGTAAACAAAAGCCACGTTTTTGTAAACAATTTTAGTAAACAAATGATTAGTTGATTGCGTGAGGAAAAGGTGGCGCTAATGTATCACCAAATGAGTGATAAGATGGCAGTCATTGGGATGAGAGGAGTGTTTGAGACCGACGTCGAGTCAACGGTAAACAGACATACAATAGATTGCACTCAAATAATGCCATTTCGGAGCCAATCCTTTCATTTTATTTATTTATAAATAGTATTAGAAATTAATTTATTATTATTTTTCTACTTAATTGTCGTCTTTTATACTATTTTTCTTCTAAACTATTGATTAAAAGTGTATTTTTGTATCAAACAAATCATTTGACAAATGGATAACGAATTAATTCGAGTAAAAGCGGCGTTCAATGGGTTTGTCCTAACATTTGGCCATAATTTTAGATATCTATTAAACTTGATTTAATACGTTATTAACAGCGAAATTATGGTCACATATATCAAAGATGACATATATCTTAACGACTTATGCAATGAAATGCGAGACATTTGTAAATTTGGAACCGATCAGAGTTTTACTATGAAATGGGTCGATGAGGAGGGTATACACCATTCCTTTTAATTAAACACTTATTGGCAATAGTTTTGTAATTAACTTAAAATTAATTGAAATAATATTAGAGTACTAACTGTTGTCTAAATGTATTTAATGTAAACAACGATTGTATGAAAGTTTGATATATTTCACGACAAACAAAAGACTAATATTTAATTCCTTGCTATCAGTTTCTAACGAAACGCTATCATATTTCCGGTCTATCCTTTCAGTCAATACTTAAATCATTTTTATTTGAATTGCAATACCATTCCATTCAACAGTTTTTTCTGAAATAAGATTCAAATATTTTTCATCAAAATTACAATATTTTAATTGATATAAAACATGGATTTCTGGCTCTCATGCTTTAGACCTCCAGTTTTTGATAGATATTATTTGGGTTATTATTATTATTTTTAAAACATTTCTCATTTTATGAATCATTTCTAACCAAATATTGATTTTAGGCGATCCCTGTGTTATCTCATCGCAGGCAGAACTCGAAGAAGCGATCCGTTTATATGAAGTGAACAAAGATTCTGAGATCACAATTCACGGTCCGTTCGTTTCTTTAATAATTTGTTTGTTTTGTAACCCAAACATTTGTATGTTCAGTGTTTCCAAGTGTGCCACAAGTTCCTGGTCTTCCCTGTCCTGGAGAAGATAGTAAGTGATGTATATTTTTTTAATTATTTTCATTTCTAATTGAATTTCTAATTAAAGAGAGTATATATCGGAGGGGCGCCCGTCGATGGAGAAAACTCTATAGACTTAATGGACACATATTTCAGGCCAAAAGATTTAATCGAGTGAGTAATCACTCATTTATTTTATGTATTCAATTGAGTCAAACATTTTTACAAATATTTTATTTATTCTCAAATTTCAATTGAAATTTAAAATTGATTCTAATATATGAGTATTGAAAATGACTACAAAAACTAATAGCGACTCCTTTTTAATGTTTTTGTTCTTACCGTTCCGCGCCTGAAAGGGTGGTGCCATTCAGGCATTAATGGGTGTGACTTATTTTGTACACTTGTCTAGAATTTATCTTAAGGTATGATTTAAGAATGTTTTGACCCAAATATCATTTGGAGTGAATTTTCAGTTTATTTATGAGTTTATGTTTACTTCATTGGAGTTAATCGATTGATTGCACACAGAATTGTGGAATGAGCAAGCACATATTAGCACATATTTACACTTATCTTGACATATTGCCACACAATTACATTGATTTGAAATACACTTATTTTGTAATTTAAGATAATTTTGTTATTAAATCGATTATTAGAGAGCGTTTTGCGCCTATTGTGAGGACAGAATTTGGGGTTTAGGCCGACAAGGATTTAAATGTATTAATTGCAAGTTAATGGTCCACAAAAAATGTCATAAACTATTCAAACACCACTGTTCGGGTCAGACCGAACACCACTCTTCTGAGAGCACACCCTCGACTCCGGGAAATAATTCTCGTGACGCTAACGGAGACGTAACAATAGTTAGCAATAGTTTGGGGCGAAGTGGAACTCCTGCACGAAAGAAGCACCCTTGGTCAACTCTTAACAATTCCGGTTCCAGTTTTACGCCAACTATTCTTCAAGAGATAGAAAATTCAGAGCAGAACCGTTCGGGTCAAGACGTGGACGCAAATAATGAACTTTTAAGTGGCACTGAATCACATCAGTATTCTCTTAAAGATTTTGAGTTATTGCGAGTCATCGGTCGGGGCTCTTATGCCAAAGTATTAATGGTTGAGCTCAAGAAGACTAAAAGAATTTATGCCATGAAAGTGATTAAAAAAGAGTTGGTCACCGATGACGAAGACATTGATTGGGTTCAGACTGAGAAACATGTCTTCGAAACGGCATCTAATTATCCATTTTTGGTTGGATTACATTCTTGTTTTCAAACTGCGAGTCGGTTAGTGTTTAACCACTTTTTGGTTATTAATAATCTCTTATATAATATAATTGATTTGAACTGTAGTTTATTCTTTGTCATTGAATTCGTGAGAGGGGGAGACCTTATGTTCCATATGCAGCGTCAGCGCCGACTGCCCGAAGAGCATGCAAGATTTTATGCCGCAGAAATATCTCTGGCACTCAACTTCTTACACGAAAGAGGTTTTCACTTTAATTATTTAACTCTTTATCTCATTTTTGTTTTATTACTTTTTAGGAATCATTTACAGAGACTTAAAGCTCGATAACGTATGCATTGATTTTGAATTGGTTTTGTTAATTGAATTATTACTTGACTGACAGGTGCTGTTGGATCACGAGGGTCACGTCAAACTCACCGATTATGGAATGTGTAAAGTATGTAACACTAATATTGTTTTATTTTACTTAATATTCCATTTGTTTTTAGGAAGGAATCCGAACGGGAGATACTACCAGTACTTTTTGTGGTACTCCTAATTATATCGCACCCGAAATATTGAGAGGAGAGGATTACGGTATCACTTATTTTATTAATTAATTCTATAATTTGCTAATAATTGTGAACATAGGTTTCGAACCCGACTGGTGGGCACTCGGAGTACTTCTCTATGAGATGCTCGCCGGACGCTCTCCTTTCGATATAGTGGGGGCTACCGATAATCCGGACCAAAACACTGAAGACTTTTTATTTCAAGTGATTTTAGAGAAGACAATACGTATTCCCCGTTCGATATCAGTAAAAGCGCAGTCAGTCCTAAAAGGATTTCTCAATAAAAATCCAAACGAAAGGCTGGGATGTCATCCGGAGACCGGATTCAGTGATATCACAAACCATCCCTTCTTTAAAAGCATTGATTGGGAAGCTGTGAGTTCTGTCCCTTTGTTTTTGCTATGATTTAAAGCAAATAATGATTTATCAATAGTTGGAAGCAAAACAAGTCTCGCCTCCATATAAGCCTAAATTAGAAACTGACCGCGATTTAGAGCACTTCGACCCTCAATTTACAAATGAGCCTGTTCAACTCACACAAGATGATCCGTATGTTTGCATTTTATTTTTTGAGCTCACATTAACTTTTAATTGAAATGCAGTCGATTATTGATTATAAAAGCCATGAATCTTATGATCTCTTGTTTCATATGAACTCAATTAATGGAATTCATATAAAATATAATCAGTCTTTTGAAGTATCTATTGATAAATAATTACCACAATATTTATACAATAAATTCAATCTCTTATTCACTTAAAGACAAAAATAAGATAAACCTAAAATTGGTCTCAAAATTAATTGGATTTAATTAATGAGTGAAATGTGAATCAAACAAATGGTACATACGATCCATAATCCACTCATTCATTAATCAAAAACATTTAGACATTTATTTTAAAACCAAATTCATTGAAAGTCTAAACAAAATTGATTTTAAAAATTAATTATAAATAATATTACAGAAAAACCATCGATAAGATCGATCAGTCGGAGTTCGAGGGCTTTGAATATGTAAACCCTTTACTTATGTCACTCGAAGATTGTGTCTGATCTGATCCGACAATTAATTTGATTGAAACAATTAGAAGAATCAAAAGTAAAATTACCAAAAATGGCATCGCTTTGAAAATTCATTTTTTCAATAATTAAATGAAATGTAAACTATATTTTAGCCAAAAATTATTTTATAAACAATTTTATGAAAGACTTATTTTCCACCAATTTTTACACTTTTATATTAGATCTGAAAATAGTATTGCAATCAAAATAAAATTGAAAAATCATTGCAATTAATAGAAAGTATTGTAAGTGAAGTAAACATTTTGGACACAATTCTAGTATTAAAAGTGCCTCAAAATACAAAAGCATTCCTTTTTTGTAAAATATTTACATATAATTATTGAATATATTTTTCTATATTTCAATTCAATGTTTCTATTAATAAATAAAACTTTAATTTAAATGTTTGTACACTTTTGGAACAATAAATGAAATGAAAGTTTTTTTTGTTTGTCTCAAAAATTTATTTATTTAATCGATTTAATCGATAATTTTTATGCCATTTAATTATCTTTAAGGTATAATAATAATTATAAATAACCATGATAATGATAATGAGGATAATGAGGATAATCTTGAATTGTAAACTTGTTTTAATTGTTATTATTGGCAATTAATTTGAGTCTAAGTGTTATAGAAATTAAATAAAAGGAGAGACACTTTTGAGACATTTATTATTTCAAGTTTCATAAGAAATATTAGATAAATATCTAAAGAGTTATTTGGAGAAAGAAAATAAAGATAAAGACAATTAAAAACTCAACGTTTTATTAGAAAAAAGTTGTTTTCATGAAAATTCTCTGTAAATAAGTCCTGCAGAGGAAGCCCTTCACTATTGCTCTGTCGTCAGCAGTGAGCTAATAGTCTGTATTAGAAGTGAGTTTATGCTCGAGTCTAGACTTGGAGAGAGAAATGGTGCCAATAGTGATAAGTAAACGTTTGCTGCCATCCATTCATTTTTATCATTCAGTTTTAGAAATTTCATATTATTTGATAAATAATTGCTATCAAAGAGTGATATAATGAAAGATTGTCTCATATCTTATGGTAGACTCTCGAGGTTTTGTTGATTATTAGTTAAGGTAGTTATTTAGGCGCGTCTGCGCCTCGAAGTTGGGTATTGAGTGAAATGCTGTTTGTGTTTGCGATAATGTGTTGCGACAACACATAGACTGAAAGCAACAAACTCTACAAACTCTATCACTGTGTCTACTATTTGTCACTTATTTTAATAGTTCACTCAACCATATATTCTTGTCTTTATTCCAAAATCAACTTTCGATGTGATAACTGATACAAACATTTAATTTCAATGATTTAATTTGGACCCAAGTCTGTCCAAAAAGACTTGTAGTGGCCATCGATTTAAGTTGTTTACGAGTTTGGAGCACTTCATGTGGTGACTATCAGGAGGGAGTGCGCACAGGTCTGCAAAAGCATTACTTGTGACTTTGGATGACGTCAAGAGGCTCTGGAAACGACCTCTCAATACGACAAAACAAGACAAGAGTCAGACATAGACTACGAACGCATTGAAGGCATGTATTCATGTATTGCCATATCATATGCTATACACTCGTCTCTTACAGTCTGTTCACTGAGTCTGCAGTCTATCGTTGCTATCATTGCATAGCTTTCAGACTATCTTTCAATTGGAGTCCACTTTAAGTCCTTTTCTATTACAGTATTAACGCTTCGATTGATTTTTTAAATTATATTTTCACTCAATTTCTTAACTTTTAAATAATTTAATCGTTTATTCAATAATTAATATAATATTTAATCGACAGAAATGAGTGATTCGTTAAATATAGTCAATAATGGCTTCAATTTAATCGTCAATTGGTTTGTGATTAAAATGACAACAAAAATGGGTTGAATTGATATACAAATCAATTAATTGTTAAATAAAGTGATGAGACTTTAGATAAGAAAACAATCGATGGATAAAAAAAATGTTGAATTATTGAACAGTTTGTCGTCAATGAGTTCCAGTTCTCGGATCACATCCAACAGTGCAATGGTTCCCAACCAGAAGTCAACTCATGTCAACCAAAGCCAGTCATCGCAGTCGAGGCATACTTCTGGCCAAAGCTCTTCTCAAACGCCACATTCGAGTCATTCCTCTCAAGTGGTATATACTCCTCGTCTGAAGAAAGTATTGAAGAGCTATCAGGCGAGTGCCACCACTTCTTTAAATGGTCCCGATTGGCCGCATCGGGTATTATCTTTGCCCTCATCGCCGTCCTCGTCATCTTCTTCGGTGTCTTCGCCATTGTCGTCACTCCCACCAAATATAGGGACGCCTCCGATACCTCCCAACTCATTCTTAGGCAATGATTTAAAAGGAGTGACAAAATGTTCGAATCATTTGATATCTAAAAACACAGATTCGATGAGTCGTTCGACAATCGATTCAAACAGATTTGTGGAAACGTCTTCGCGATCCTTACATGGCATCAATCGAAACAAAAATGCCATAAAAGACAATAATGGCCTCAAAGGCCAATCTTATGATCCATTTTTAGCTCCGCCGCCATTTCCTATACAACAGCCACCAATTTTTACGCCACCGGATCAGAACCGATGCGAAAGATCTGAGACTATATTAGAAGGAGAGACCATTTCATGCTTTACTGTCGGCGGAGAAAAGAGACTTTGTTTGCCTCAAATCCTAACCACTGTTTTGCGAGACTTCAGTCTTCCGCAAATCAACAGTGTTTGTGATGACCTCCAGATATTCTGTTCGCGATGTAATTCCGATCAGTTGGAAGTCCTCAAAATGACTTCTATTATCCCGGCCTCTGCTCCCAGTTGTGGTCTTATAACAAAGACTGACGCCGAGAGGCTGTGCGCTGCTCTACTGTACAGCAATCCTCCGAAAGCATCGATTAGTCTGAACGCCATTAATGGCAAACAATTGTTTACATTCAAAGTATATCACCAATGCTTTGGCAAATGTATCGGTCTTTATGTACCGGCCCTTTATGTTCAGCCATTTTCCACTTGCATTGAATGTCTCGAATGTCACGGACTGTTTGCGCCCCAAAAGTTTGTTTGTCACTCACATCATTCACGGGAGAACAGGACCTGTCATTGGGGTTTCGATTCAAGCAATTGGAGGGCTTATCTTCTTGTGGCCAAAGATAAACACCGATCGGCCTCTCATAAGAGCGATGAGTCTAACGTTGATTTTGAGGAACATCTAATAGAAATGAAATCCCGTTTCGACTTCAAGAGAAAAATTGCGGTCAGTCTTATGTTTGCTCTTAATTTATGTCAGTTTTTTTGTTTATGTGTTTTAGAGGTAATTCTGAAATTCAAATGAAAACTTGTTGTTAAGAGACTTATATTTAATGTTAGTCTAAACCCCATTGAACTGCAAGCGATGCCATCCGTTCATAAATCTTAGGCCTCACTCTCTTTTGCTGTTGTGTTGAACTTCTTGTGTTCAAATGGTTTCCTTTGAAGAGTTGTTCGACGCTCTGCAACCCGACCCACCTGGCAATGAATGCAGTGTTAGTGATGGGGTGCAGCACTTGAGCCTAAGCTGTCTTATGATAGCACTCAGTTTAATGTCTTTTGCATATATTCTTCTAATGCTTCCATTCCTTAGAGGAAAAGACTTTAAACCAAATGAAAATAGTAGTCTTGAGGGTTAGGACGGGAACTGTAATTATCATAAGAATGCCTCAGTTCTGAATCTAACTTCTATTCCTAAACCTGTTTTACTCTCAAATGCCGTTTCCATTGCAATAATTATTATGTAATTAAGTCACAACTCTATACGTCTCACAAATAATCAATTTTTTAGTTTAACTATTTTTTAATTTTCTTTTATTTAAATTTAAATCCCAGTCCTAATCAGTTGACACTTTGATGTTCTCTTTTTAGTCTTTACTCAACAAAAACCAGATTTTCTCAAAAAATCAGTCTTTGGTTTATACTCTTTTCTCCATTAAATTCAAAGGTTTTCCTCTCAAACTAACATTGAATTCATTGAAACCTAAGATTTTCTTTTAAAATAAATAGCGTTTGAGTTATGAAAGAATTCAGTTTAAGAGAGAGAGAGAGAGAGAGAGAGAGAGAGAGAGAGAGAGTTGGCTTAACTAAAGTAGTATTCAACAATTTTTTAAGTCATTCAGTTTTTTGTTGCCAAAAGTCAGGCGCTCAATGCCTGCCAACTGGTGTAATGTGGGGTTACTTATTTGAGAGACGGGAACAAGACATGCATTTCCTTTTGATGTAAATTATTCCGAAGCCGTTGTTTAGACCTCAGCAGTATTTATGGTATAGTTTTGGTTTTATTGGTCAGTCTGACAGTCATTGAATGGTCTCACTGCTGCACCACTTCCTTTCCCCGTCAGCCCCATCTCCTCCAGCCTTTTATGTCTTGCGTTTCGCTTTCTATGTTCGCATCATTTATTTTGTGATCCTTTCCTGGAATAGCAATCCGTTGGTCAACAGCTGCTCTGTTCCAGGAATCCAAACATTTTTCTATTCTTAACACAAATTTAAACCTTGAATTTGAGACAATAGTCGGCAACAAAAACAGTTCATTAATGGGTTTTTGGCTAAAATTTAATCGCTCTTTAAATTCTGTTTGAAATACAAATCCATTTTAACTTAAAATGATTTTAATTTAATAAGAAAATAGTGAAACATATAATCAAACATATAATCACTTTTTTACTATAAATATATTTTATTATATTATTTGAAAATAATTATTCATTTTTTCGATGAAATATTTATCCAATATTTATATTGATTTAAATATTGAGATAAATTGATTTAAATAATTCTTAATTTATCTCCAACTGAAAGATAATTATAATTGTGTTATATCATCGACTTATCATGCTCATTGTTGTTGACCTGCTCAGACAAATATTAGCTGACTAAATCTGGTCGATCTCTTTGTTGTCATGTCTAGAACTTGGTTGATTTCTGCCAATTATAAGATTGGTCTATGATTTTAGTTGTATAACACATTTAAAGTATTGTCTCAATTGTGACCTTAAATTACAGGGAAGACAACCTTTCTTTTAGAAAATGGTTTAATTTATCGATTGTGGAAATTAGATAAACATTTGATTTGAGTAAATGTTTAATAAATTAGATCCTTGAGCTTAAGACTATAATAGTAGTAAATATGACACAAAATGCATTTATATCTAATATTATTGTTATCTAAAATCTTTTGTAAGACTAAGCAATTCATTTGATTATTAATTTACAGCAGTTTAGAGTCCAATAATAATATCTATTTTTCTCAAACTTTCCTTTTTTTAATCATTAGTTTCACTTTCAAAATAAAAATCAATTTATTTAAGCAAAATAATCTCAAATTTAGCATGCAAATACGCAAATATCACATTCACTGCACTAAATCCTTTCGTAACCGAACACTCTCGCAAAAAACCCGTACCATTTGAACAATTGTTTAGTCCCATCACTACTTGAATAGACATTTTATTACCTTTCAAACTGAAAAAGAAAATTTCTGGCTCTTGGGGCATTTCTGAAGATCCCCCTTGCCCACCCCCTATTGAATAATTTGAAATTTAATAGAATAGTTTTAAAAAAGAAACTTTTGATTGAATTAAGCCTAACTAGACATGCCCAAGCTCGACTACTGCAGGGGTCTAAAGGAGGTATTTTCTCGGAACAAATTAGCCACATTTGGACCGTTTTCGGCCTAATTCGGTTAAAATTGACCTAAATTTAGCTTAAATACAGTTTCCGTGACCAATTTACCGAAAATTCTGCTAAATCAAATTTAAATTACCCGAAATCCAGTTCCCGAACCCCAAAAGACGTGGCCTTTGCGTGGCCACAGGGCAATTCCAAAAGTTCTCGCGTTAGAAGATATCGTTATTCGGCTGATAGGGGCAGGTATTTTCAATCACTCTTGACAAGGGGTAAAATGTCTATACCCCCTTGGGCATATCTTGAACATATGCATAGAAACTTAGATAATTTTATAAATTGAAGTATAACCCGGTTCATCATTAAAATTATAGTTGAATTTGTTTCCATTTCTGATACGAATACTGGAAAATATAGGAGAAAAGTGAAATTTTAGGCAAATTTTTTCGTAAGTCTTTATCTTTTTATTAGTTATATTTTTCTCAAAACACAGAATTTAAATTTTAGTGAATTTAAACTAGTTTAACATAAATTTAACCGAATTAGATTATCTTGCTTATTAATAAAATATTTGACTTTAAACGAAAGCCTAAAATCCATAGTTTTTTAAAGGTCCAGGTGAAATTTTTACCTTAATTGCTTTTTCTGATTTTAATATTGAACATGATACTTTTGGAATTTTTAGAATGTCAAGTATTTTTATAGTTGCAAGATAATTTATCAAATTTTCATTGATTTTTGCTACCTTTAAAAACGTTTAAATCTAAAAATATAGCTTGGTGATTTTCAAACCCTTACATGTTTTTTGATCATTAATAACACATAAATAATTTGGTAAAAATTTAATTTTAAAATTGCAACTATAACCTTGATAAAATAATAGATAAACTTTCTTAATTATTGGCCCCTATATTTTACACTATTGTATGTTTAAAGTAATAGCAATTAGTCATCAAATTTTTAAATATATTGAAAATTTAAGCGAAAAACTAATTTCAATCATTTCTACTTCAGACGAGTTATTAATAGTTTATATATTTTGTTGTCTCGAGTTTGACGTCATTGAAATGCTGTTTATACTGGAAACTAATCGCTTTCCAATCATTCGTTTAGTTTTTCTTTTTTATTCAATTATTTATTCAGACATTATTTTTCTAAAAGATGTTTAGCATTAGAATCACATTTAATAAGATCTTAAGTTAAGAAAAGAGAGTCTGAATATAATATTACATTTGAGGTCAACTGCAACACTCATTTGAACATAAAATCGAGTTATTTTAGTCGTCAAAGAAATTGATTTGTGTTCTAACAAACGTTCGTTTTTTGATATTTCCTCGTTTTAATCAAATATTTGATTATAATTTTTGATTTTAAATAACTGCTTATCTTTTGTATTGGTATCCAAATGTTTTAATTCTCTTAAAACTCTTAATATCCGTATTTTATATCAATATTTTGATATAATTTTTGCGTAAATATTATTTATATGTTTTTGCGATTCATTTATTTTAGTCTCTTTTAATTTTAATACTTTCTCTTAATTTACTATTTATTCAAACTTTTTAATGATTTTTATAATTTTTAGAAAATATGTTATAAACCACTTGAACACAATTTTCTATCTATCAATGAGTTTTCATTATTTTGTTTTTAAAACACCTATTTATGGATTTTCATATCTAATAAGTTAAGCAAAAATTTTACACCAAATCAATAGTTTTCTATTTTTTAGTTTGACCTCAAATTATAAGAAAAGTGTCGACAAAATATACAAAACATAAGGATTTAGTCTTAGACTTGAACTGAAAAATATTATTAAAAGCAATGTTTGTCTCAACAAATCAGTCGATTTCCTAATTAATATGCGAACCAAAATCGAGTGAAAATAATTTGATTGATAGTCAAACGTAAAATTTATGGTTTATATTGAGATGATGTCGTCCTTGACATAAATACTTGCAATCGGAGACTCCGAATGCGTGCAACTCTTTCACCTGTCAGACTAGACGCTCACTACCCATACATTACTCTTTTTCTACTTAAGTCTCAATTGGAAAGTCCTGTACATAATAATGATTTTGAGTTAGTTATCGCTTTTTCCTTATTTGACTCACTGTTTGCTCGACTCAAACAAAAAGCGTTTAAATTACAGACATCTTTAGGTTCAGAAATTTTGATGCCATCGATATGAACACATGTATTACAAATAGTATTAGTGCGCAGACAAAACACTTTATTTCTAATCTTTTTCACATTTTTTGTTACAATAAATTATTTTTAATGCATTTCACAAAAATAATTAATTTTGTTGGCAATGAATGCAATTTTTTATTTGTTTTGTTCGTCGCTCTCATTAAAAATTCTGTCGATTCAACCAATTTTTAAACAAAACGTCAGTTCATATGTGTCTACAATTTTTCATAAAATAATTCTCATTTTTATCAAATAATAAACAAAATAATAGAAATAATAAAGACTTTTAGGAGACATAAATGAATGGTTTGCTTTCAATGCTATCACTTTTTTAATACCCATCCCTTTTATAAACATTATATTCTCAATAAAATATCTCTTTTAAGAGACATTGAAAGATATTTTTAAACTTATTATTTGTTAGAATTAGCTTTTATTCGTTTAAATTTTTTTTAATTATTAAATAAACGAACCTTGATCACATTTATCACAATCGTCATCAATGACAATTTTTGCAATGTTTCATAATTTATTATCTTTTAAAATGAAGCCTTTTTTATAAATCAAATTTTATGTATTCAAATAAAAACTAAACCCAGAATAAACATTAAATGTATTTATATGATCAAGGCACTTAATTCTAGCTATTCTAATCGTATATTCATTATTGATAAATAAAATTTAGCGCCAGTTTTAATGTTCTTTTAATTTTATATTTGACGACATTTCAAACAAACATTAGTCAAGTCTTTGCCATCCATTTGCCAGATCTGCTGATTTTACCCCAACACAAAACTTTTAAAACGCCTTAAAAGAGAGCCCCTAATTATGTTGGTTCCCGAGTATAACGACATTTTACTCCTTAAAAGTTTGCGAAGTCTCCTTTAGGTTGTTCTTGTTAATCAATATCAAAACAATATCCAACCTTGGTCATACTTATTTTATTAATATTTCAATTTTTTTAAAATATACTCAATGTTTGTATTTTTATTTCCTCTTTAAATCAAAATATGAATTACTGTTGAAGTGCTGTCCATAGGCGCTCAAAAGCATTTTGGGGTAGCACATTCATTTTTATTATTTAATGCTACTTTCAGTAAAGTAATTCAACTTGATTATTTTGATTCAAAATGTACAGATCTTAAATGTGAACCATGTTCAACTCTTTATAAAATAGTGATTATTTCTAATTTATATGCTTGATAAAGTTGAAATTATTGAACTTTTTCAAGGGTTTATAACAAGAATAATCACTGATTTATTAAAAGTTGAACATGGTTGAGATTTAAGCACTGTACACTTATAAGTTCATTTATACATTAAAATTAGTTTATTGAAAGATTTTGAAAAAGAATTTTTTGTGACACATTTGAATCATTTGTGAACTTGTTCATTCTCTACATTCAATATGTTCACAATTGGCTCTCAAAAGTGGCTCTCAGAGCACTGCTGGTGATATTAGCTAATATTGAAGCACCGGGAATAGGCCAGCATCGGAGATAAACTGTAACTTATTAAACATTGAATTAAACATTCTTTGGATGTGTTGTGAGAGGATATCATAGGGTTATGTTCTTTTAGATTAGGTTATAGACAACCAAAACATGTTGTGGTTAATAATAAAGGACTCACTTGAGATATATATNTTGGGTCAGGAATTCAAACCATTTTTCTAATCAATGCTTTTATATTTAAAAAAAAGTAAGACTTATTTCAATCGATAGCTATTTTGAGAAAAGACTTGCATTTTTTGATTGAAAACTTTCAAACAAATATTTATCAAACGTTTTATTGAATTTTAGAGCAGATCTATAGTGAAGAGAAGAATTGCTGTCAAATATTTAGGTTTAGTTTGAATCAGTGTTTGGAATAAAAGTGAGATCCAGTCGTCGAAAATTCCGGATTTGGAGTCTGGTTTGAAAGACAATTCCAAATGATTAGGAATGAGGGCGACTTCAGTCGACAGTCTGGTTGTTAGGGTCGCTACACTTTGCAATTATATTACTTAAATCAGTGTTTGCAGGAATTCTTTCACTTCAATACCTGTTTGCCATAAAATCTGTATCTGTGTTGTAATAGTGGTGTGCCTTCTATTGCTTGTAGTGCTCATATTAACGATCCATTCCATCTATTCCTTAGTGTTTGGGTGAACGTCCTTCCCTCCAGCCATATGGCATTTTTCACCCATAAAATACTTGGCTTTTTTAAACATATTCTTATATTGAAGTATATGTCGACTGAATTACGACAAACTTATGCATCAATAAGTTTGCAGTTTTGAAACCCTTGCGAACCATTCATCTCATAGATTATCGCAGAGATCGTCAAACTATTCAAAAAAGAACCCCAAAAACTCTTGAGTTTATTCCAGTTTTGTTCCAAAATTCCAAAACCAATTATAACTTGAATTATGAAATAACTGATTAACAACTGATTGATAGCTGTGCCGGAAAACTAGTGTTGAAAAATATGATAAATTTATTTTCACTTTGTATTATACAACTAATTTCTGCACATTTCTAGTGTTTATACTTTCATATAATATATGAATAATGAAAATTTGTAACTATTGGTAGTTTGGGCTAAAATACGATAAATGTGGTTATTTTCGCATCGCTTCAATTTAATTATTCTTTGATTTTGGTTTTAAATTAGTTATTTTCGAGAAAACAGTTAAAATGGAGTAATTCCAAGCCGTGATTCTTCCAATTTGATAGGTGCTATTATGTTTGTATGTCTGTCAAATTGGTATATGTATTGTGCAAAATCTACAAATTTTGTATTCCAACCAACACTATATAACTTACGAAACGTTGGCTCATATGGTTGCTAGATCTTTGGTGGCTGATTATTAGACTAGACAGATTTATTAGAAACGAATATTTAACGATTAACTCGTCTTTAAGTTTAAGCACTTAATTAATGCATTTCTAAAAATGACGAAAACTAGTCTTTTCTTATCATTTATTTGTTAAAAATGTTTTATATAGTGTTATATATAGTTTTTATTCTTTAAATAATTGTCGAATTAATTATCGGTGAAACCATTGAAACACTGGTTTGTCTTTATTATACGCTCACAATATCGGACTATCATTCTATCACTATCTCTCTTCTATTGCCTTAATGTTTATCTTTGAAAAATACTGTTAAAATTTACAAATTAAATGATGACTAAAATATGAGTACTCTTTTAATCACATTTTTATTTATTTTAATCAGTAGTAGTGTCGACATATTTATTAGAAATAGTTCGCAATTAATTCAATTCTGAGGTTCAACCGAATTATTTCATTTTTTAAAAATCCTATAAAAAATAGAAAATAGAGTCAATTTATAGCACACTTTTTGAGATTGAGAGGTGTTTACACTCTCTCTAATTATATTATAAATGGTACCTAAATTTAAATTGATTTCATTTTAATTTTTCAAAAACAATTTGATTTGTGATGTATTTTAATAATATTGTAAACTATATGGATAAATTGTGGTAAAACTAAAATTATCATGCTTTTATAACTCATAAAGAGTCAGAATATCCTTTAAACTGATTTATGCAAAATTTGTTGTTTAGTCAAGAATTAGTGATTTGTGTGAAATCTATTTTTATTCGGGACTAGAATTTCATTTTTTTAAAAATATTTGTCTGAAATTCTAAGCATTCTTTAAGGAAATGATTTATTAGTTTAATATTTATACAAATTTGTTATTAATAGGATTCGAGAGATGAGAGTCAAGTTTGTGATTCATCGAAGCGTATTAAGTGTGAAGAGCCTTCCACTATATATCCGTATCCGTCGTATTTGTTTTCCCCATACGGTTGGGCCGGAGGGTTAGACCCCTCTCTTCTGATGTATTGGTATCCGACCTTAGCGTCTGGTGTTTCTGGTGGTAACAACTCCTCACTAGCGGCCCGACTCTCGGCATTCAAACCCTGGCCGGCCAATACTCTTGGAAATGGAAGACACTTATCTCAGAATCTATTGCAATGTATGCCTCAGGGGTTGGACCGATACTTGCAAACCAATAAATGTGTGGATTCTGTTCCACTCGACAAGAGTGACAAAATTGGGAACAAACGGTTTGTTATAACTTTTAAATTATTTGAATCGAATGTCATTTAATATCTTTTATTGAACATAGTTTGGACCGTTATGTTGAACCCAGTGCTGGTTCGGCGCCACTCAAAACATATGACTCTTCGCCTGTTTTTATCGCTCAAAAGCCATTGAAATCAGACGACAAAGAAATTGCTTCAAAGAATAAGAGTCTATACGACGACGACTCGTTCAGCTCTAACCCAACTCTTGGCTCAGAAAATAGTAATTTTTCGGGTAATTTAAACTCATTTTATTTTATTATATTTTGACTAAATTTTTACATTTATTTCAATAAAAAGATGAAGAAAACACTTCAGCGAAGAATAAATCGGAGAAAATCTTCGCTAATTTGGAATTGATTTTAGAAGAAAATAATTTAAACAAAGAATTAAAAGTGAAAATAATATCTGAGGTACAGACCATTATAAATAAGTTAACGAGTGTAGAGTCAACGCGTCAAACGCCTCCCACTCCTTCTACCCTTTCAACTGTTCACACGACTCATAAAAAGAAGATTTTAAATGAAATTCAGGACAAAAAAAGTAAAGAAGGTTTAGATTTGAACTTAAATGATGTCAAACAATGTGAAGATTTAAAGACAAGTTTAGGACCGGGAGTGTCTTCGTGCTCACCGACGCTCATCAAACAAGAGCCCAACTCATCGCCACTTTTGGCGGATCCAAAACTAAATTGTGTTCATTGAATGTTACTTCGATTTAATTATCATTTTTGTGGTAATAATTTGATTTATTTATTCTCGAAATGCCATTCACTCAGTGTTGGCATTAAATAATGGCTACAAACAAACGGCTCAATATTGACGATAACCTCTCTTTAGTGCCATTAAATACTTTTGGAAACGAAGACAACAAAAATGTTTTTAGAATAGAATATGTATTTTGTGGGCATAATCTTTGAGCACTTGTCTCACAATTAATGCCAATTCGATTGATTTGTTTTCGAGTCATCGCATCAACAAAATTAAGTACAAACTAACCATTCATTAGAACTGTTATATCAGAAAATCTCAGTTCAGTTCACATTTTTTTTGTTTGATATTTCAATCCATAAAATCATTTAAAATATCAGCTCTTCTTTTCATTATTCCTCTCCTTTTTTCGTTCATTTCTTTGTTTATTCTTTATTTGTTAATATTTTGTTTTATCATTCATTCAATTGTTTTATAACTGAATTATTGAATAATTATTAATTTGATTGTTTTCCAAACGTTTATCTGACGCACACACCTCTCAATCGATTTTTATTCTCTCTTTAGTTTTTGTTCATTAGTTGAGTTTGTTTTTAGGTTTTACAACGATTTTAAGTTCTGTTAATTTTCCTAAAATTTTGAGTCAAAAACAGTTTTTAAAGATATGCTTCACTTTTGTTTCTATTATTTTTCCCCCGAAAAACATTTGATCCAAAATATATTTTTAATTCAGTGTTTGTTTGAAGTTATCACTAAAACATACTTTCGATACAAATTAAAAACATTTAATTAATTCAAAATCCGATTCGGATTTGTTTTTAAAAAGTGAATGATTTGTAATTAAATTTAAAAAATTAATTTAATTAAAAGATAAAATCAATTGAATTGTCCAGCAGTTAATCGATTGCATTCTCAGTTTTAACACACATTTGTTATTGTATTCAATAACTAATAGACTATAAGTCATACAAAATATCGTTTTATATACAAATTATAATAACGATTGTCATTATTATTATGTTTTATATATAATTATTGTTAAAAAGAATCGATTCATATAATTGTCAAATATTTGCACATTTATTACTCCAAATGCTTATTAAGTTTCGTTTTTTGACGATTTGTTTTGAAAATTTTTTTGAAGACAAGAAAAAACATTTATATTATAAGAAATGATTGATTATTGAGTGCCTAAAAATCAATTTAGGATTTGTATAAAAAATTGAAATTTATTTTAACGTTTAAATTGAAATTAAGAAAAGAGTTTTTAAATGATTAATAACTGATTATCGAATGAATTGTTGATCGGATTTCAAATTAGTTTTTAACTGTTTTTTCTGAGAATAAGACACAGATTTGTAAACTAAAAGAAACAAAAGTATTAATAATTTGTAAAAAATTGAGTGTTTTTTCTCTTTTGTTGAAAAATTAAAAGCGAATGCAATTTGTTGTTGAGTTTAGTTATGTGTTTGGCTTTGAGTTATTAAATGCGGGTTTTCTATAATATTATATAAATATATGTTTTGTTTAATTTTTAATTTAACTCAAAATTTTTATCAATCAATTTATAGATCGCAACTCAAAGCCTAACCATTTTTAAACAAAACTCATTTGCGTGTAATCTATAAGAAAATGTTTGAAAAACATATATAATATAATGAGTTGACATTCAATTATATATTCCATCACTTTTTTAAAAGAAATTAATGGCAATAAAACTAATATTGAAATTATTTGATTCGAAGTTGATTTGATTGCCCGGTGATAGACATCTAATGTTTGGCACAACTTTTTTTGTTTAAAAAAATAATTATTTAGTCATATATTTCACTGAAATAATAATAATATTTTATTAATTCTTACACCGAATCAAATGATTGTCAATTGTTTTCTTCTTTTGCTCTAAAATTTTCTCATTTCAGTTGTCATTTGATTTTAAAAATATATTTTTATTATTAATTTATTATTTACACCTTTTTCTGAATTATAAAATTTATAAAATCAATGGATTCTCATTTCATTGGAAAAAATTCAAAACATTTTTTGAAGCATTTAATTAATGTTTAATCAATTTATGGCTATATTTTATATATTATTAATTGATTTTAAATTAATGTTCGGATAAATTTGTTTTTTATATCGAACTAATCGTTTAGATTATAAGTTATAACTTTGTTTTTAATCGCCATAACTATTATTCAGAGCTAATAATATATGAATATATTTCGATAAAAACTTTTCATTTGATTATATACTTTATAAATCTTTTGCATAAATTGTAAATTATATCAAATCATTGAATGAATTCTGCATTTTTCCAAATAAACTCATTTTTCGGAATTGAATTTTATTTGAGTATTGATTTTTTGAGAACTTTATTCACTCATAAAATCTGGAAATACTTCAAATGAAGTCCATTAGAGAATTAGGGAATTGATTCCATTAAAGTTTGTAATTAACGGTAGAGTTGTCTCATATAGTCTATGATTTATTTGTGATAATAATTCAATATAAAACTGGAGGCAATTTTCACTCAGAAATATATCTTTTGGCTCATCTCTGGTCTCATCTAAAATCGAGAGATTTATAACTTTTGAGTTAATTTTCAGATTATTTATAAATTATTACTCGATTTGAAGTTATTTAAAGTTTTTGAAATTTATATTTAAAAGATATTATGTAGCGATATATGAATTATCGAGGGATCACTTTCCTCT
>LBFM01014105.1:0-11463 GCA_000988765.1 Achipteria coleoptrata | reverse complement strand
GTTTATTTTAGACTCTGTTAGTTAAATTCATAAAAATGAAAGTTACGGACTGTATCAGTTATAACACCCGAATCAGACACTAAAACATTGCTTATTGTTGGAGATGTCGGACACTTCTTCGGCCTTAAATTTCACTATAATATACTATTTATTTTTTTCTCAATTTCATCACTGAGTTATCAACTCTTCTACTTTTATATCTCTACAAATGGCATAAAACCCGCTATTCTTTGCCAGTCGGGTATTGCCTCTAACCAAAGAAGACTGGTTTCAAAAACTAATGACAAGGATATAGAACATTTGAGAGTTCTCTCCTTAAAACTTTGTATAATATTGAGCAAGAACAATACAATTGGTATCCCTATTTTGGCTATTTTAATGACCATGACTCCTTTTATTATGGGATCAAATTTATTTAATATAATTTTCTTTGGAACCATTCATTCAATTCATTTAATTCATTGGGCGTATTATATCTGGAATATAATCGGTTATCAATTCATTCAATTCTATATTATTTCTAAATATTTTAAGCTTAAAATCAATCGTTTAAATCAATATTTTGCTGATTTGAAGAAAACAAAACGGTTTTTGAGATTCAAAGAATCTTTGACTGCAATCGACTCATTGTATTCGGAGATCAATGAATCCAATATTAGATTTTGGTCTAAATATTTGGCAATATTTTGGCTAATGTTTAGTCTGTCGATTGTATTTCTTGTAGTTTCCTCGATATTTGTTTCATTTCCACTTCCGATAAGAATTATTTTTATTTATGCGTCGATTGTAATGACTTCGATATTTGTGTTCACATTAATGACCGCTTCTTCAGTCAATTACACGTCATTTCAATTATTCAAAACAATAAATTCATTGTTTATTACATATTCTCAACACAACAAACATTTCTATTATTTGAGAGTTTCAACAAAATTAAAGGTTTTTACTATTTATTAAAATAAAATAATAATTAACTAATTAAGTTAATAAACTAATTAGGTTTTTATTTTAATTGAGAGATTGGCTAATAAGATGGTAGGGTTTACCTGTTGGAAGTTATTCACTATTAATTACACTCGATTTTTTGAGGTATGAGTTTTAAAAAAATTAATTGATTTGAAATTGAAATTTGATTTACAGATCATAACACTATTAATGATATTGTTTTTGAAAATAATGGAAATCACAATTATTTAGACTAATATTAAATAATCATTAAATAAAATAATAAGTTATTATTAATAACTAATCAATAAAGTAATAGTTTTTTCAAACTTCGATATGACTTGGTAGTTATTCACCATTAATTACTCTCGGTATCTTGAGCTATGAGAAAATGTATTGAATTTTGTATAAAATAATTTATACGTTAATTACTAATTGGCATAACTTTTAAAGAATTTAAAGATTTTGAAAATTGTATTCAGGTTTTAAGTGATTTATTTTTTATTCTCACTTCAAAACAGATTATTCATATAAATTCATATAAATTCAAATAAATTATTTTATAATAAAAATCTCTATTGTACAAGAATTACAACAAAATTAAAGACAAGAAATTATTGATTATAATAAAAAATAAATCCTAAATAAATTAAGACATTAAAGTTTAAATTAAACAAAATAAAACTCTGAAGACTATTAAATTTGGTTTTTTTTGTTTGGGATACAAATTAATTGACACAGCTGCACTTCATCATAAATATTGAATGCAAATTTTTACAGGTATTAAGATGAATAGCTTTTATCATAATAATATTCTTTAATTGACAATGATAATGATAATGATTTAGATAAGAAGATCCATTATCAATGTCAATTATAATAATCATTAATTATATTAATATGTTATTTGAAATTATATTTTTTGATTTGATCTAATCTTAGAATTATTTTTGAAGTTCAGTTTAGCAAAGGTTAGTCGACAGAACTAATTTTGTGAAAATGGCTAGGCCACCGGGTGCCAGCAATACAGTAACGCTTGTAGGACAAGTGGTGATACCATCACGCCATTCGAGCCCAATGATACCGCTATCAATGATTAAACATATTTATACTACGACTGAGGAAATACCTGGCATTTCACTACGATTAACGACTAGTGCGCCCACAGTTAAAATAAAGTCTCGTAGGGGAAAACCCCGATCCAAACAAGAAAATGAAAACACTGAGGAAGTGATCCAAAAAAACAATGTATTTTCTGACATCAAAATGAATGGAAAAATTGAACAAAATTTTGATGATATTCTCTATGAAAAAGGTTTGTCTTTGAGTTCATTACGAGATCGACCGAAACGAAAATTTATTTATAACCCTATCCTTATGTTCACTGTTTTAACACTTTTATTAATCACAAGTGTCTTATCGGTGATATTTCCGAAAGAAAATAACAAAACTCTTATCATTTTGGGAAATGTGGGCCATTTCTATGGTTTAAACTTTCACTTCAATACACTATTGATTTTGCTCTGCATTTCAACATTGAGTTATCAACTCTTTTATCTCTATCTCTATATGAATGACATAAAACCGGCCATTCTTTGCGAGTCGGGTGTTGTCAGTGATTACACGAAAGTGCAAAGTAGTGAAGAATCTAAACCTATCCAATCGTTGACAGTTTTGTTCAGAAAACTATGCAGTTTATTGGGCAAAAATAACACAATATCTATCCCAATATCTTGTATTCTGATAATGATGGTTCCCTTTTTGTTGGAAACTACTTTATTCGATACTCTGGTCTATGGAACCATTCATACCATTCATTTCACACTTTTCGGACACTATTACTGGAATGCAAATGGCTATCAATTCATTCAATTTTATATAATTTGTAAATATTTTAAAATTAAAATCAAACGTTTGAATGAAAATTTAGTTAAATTAAAGAAAACCAAATACTTTTGGAAAATCAAGGAGTGTTTGATTGCAATCGACTCTTTGTATGCGGAGATCAATGAATGCAATATTAAATTTTGGTCTAAATATTTGGCAATTTTTTGGCTAATGTTTAGTATTTCGATTGTATTTCTTGTATTCTCTACAATATTTGTCTCATTTCCACTTCTGATAAGAATTATTTTTACTTATTCTTCAATAATATTGAGTTCAATATTTTTGTTCGCTATAATCACCGCTTCGTCAGTCAATTACAGTGCAAATAAATCATACAAAATACTGAATGTATTGTATATTTCGTATATTAAACAGAATAGACATCTCTATTATACGAGAGTTTCCACACAATTTAAGGCAAGTTTTTGTTGATATTTTCTATTAAATTATATGACTTTTTGTTGTTTTTACAGATAATTGTTTTTATCGAGAGATTGGCCAAAAGGAGAATAGGCTTTTCCTGTTGGAAGTTATTCACAATTAATTACTTCAGATGTTATGAGGTATTCACTATTAAAATATTAAATTTAAATTTATTGCTTTAAGTTATATTCCAGATCATATCTCTATTATCGTTATTATTCTTAAGAATAATTGAGATGACTGTTATTAAATAATTAGCAATTTGAATTCAAAATGATCAATAATTTTGGTCTAATATTGGGGTTAAAGTTTAGTTTTTGATTGTATTTCTTGTAAAACTTTTTACTATTTATTAAAATAAAATAATTATTAATCTGTAAATTATTAGGTGATTATCTTAATAGGCTAATAAGATGGTAGGCTTTACCTTTTGGAAGTTATTCACAATTAATTACTCTCGATTTCTTGAGGTATGAGTTATAAAAAAAATTAATTGATTTAAAATTGAAATTAGATTTACAGATCATAACACTATTAATGATATTGTTTTTGAAAATAATGGAAATCACTATTATTTAGTCTTATATTAAATAATCATAAAATTAAATAATAACTAATCACTAAAGTAATAGTTTTTTCAAACTTCGATACGACTTGGAAGTTATTCACCATTAATTACTCTGGGTATCTTGAGCTATGAGAGAATGTATTGAATTTTGTATAAAATAATTTATACTTTAATTACTAATTGGCATAACTTTTAAAAGAATTTAAAGATTGAAAGAATGCATTTTGAAAATTATATTCAGGTTTTAAGTGATTTATTTTTTAATCTCACTTTAAAACATAAATTCAAATTAATTATTTTGTTTTCTAAACACAATAAACATCTCTATTGTACAAGAATTACAACAAAATTAAAGACAAGAAATTATTGATTATAATAAAAAATAAATCTTAAATAAATTAAGACATTAAAGTTTATATTAAACAAAAAACTCTGAAGACTATTAAATTTGGTTTTTTTGTTTGGGAAACAAATTAATTGACACAGCTGCACTCCATCATAAATATAGAATGCAAATGTAGATACAGGTATTAACATGAATAGCTTTTATCATAATAATATTCTTTAATTGACAATGATAATGATAATGATTTAGATAAAAAGATTCATTATCAATGTCAATTATAACAATCATTAATTATATTAATATGTTTTTTGAAATCATATTTTTTGATTTAGTCGACACATAATTCTATTCTTAGAATTATTTTTTTAGTTAAGTTTAGCAAAGGTTAGTCGACAGAACTAATTTTGTGAAAATGGCTAGGCCATCGGGTGCCAGCAATTCAGTAACGCCTGTAGGACAAGTGGTGATACCGTCACGCCATTTGCACCCAATGCTACCGCAAATTGATAGCAGACAGATAGGCGGCACACTGGCTCGTTCACATCGATTAACGACTAGTGCTCCCGCCGTTAAAATAAAGTCTCGAAAGGCAAACCCCCGATCTAAACAAGAAAATGAAAACACGGAGGAAGTGGTCCATAACTGCGAAAACAATGGCATCAAAATGAATGGAAAAATTGAACAAAATTTTGATGATATTCTCTATGAAAAAGGTTTGTCTTTGAGTTCATTACGAGATCGACCGAAACGAAAATTTATTTATAACCCTATCCTTGTGTTCACTGTTTTAACAATTTTTTTAATCGAAAGTGTCTTATCATTGATATTTCCGAAAGATAATAACAAAACTCTTATCATTTTTGGAAATGTGGGCCATTTCTTTGGTTTAAACCTTCACTACAATATACTAATGATTTTGCTCTGCATTTCAACATTGAGTTATCAACTCTTTTATCTGTATCTCTATATGAATGACATAAAACCAGCGATTCTTTGCGAATCGGGTGTTGTCAGTGATTACACGAAAGTGCAAACTATTGAAGAATCTAAACGTATCAAGTCGTTGACAGTTTTGTTTAGAAAACTGTGCAAGTTATTTGGCAAGAATAACACAATAGCTATCCCAATATTTTCTATTCTGATAATAATGATTCCCTTTTTATTGGAAACTACTTTATTCGATACTCTGGTCTTTGGAACCATTCATACCATTCATTTCACACTTTTCGCTCACTATTACTGGAATTCAAATGCCTATCAATTCATTCAATTTTATATAATTTGTAAATATTTTAAAATTAAAATCAATCGTTTGAATGAAAATTTAGTTAAATTAAAGAAAACAAAATACTTTTGGAAAATCAAAGATTCCTTGACTGCAATCGACTCTTTGTATGCAGAGATCAATGAATGCAATACTAAATTTTGGTCTAAATATTTGGCAATTTTTTGGCTAATGTTTAGTATTTCGATTGTATTTCTTGTATTCGCTGCAATATTTGTCTCATTTCCACTTCTGATAAGAATTATTTTTATTTATGCGTCGATTGTAATGAGTTCAATATTTTTGTTCGCTATAATGACCTCTTCGTCAGTCAATTACAGTGCGATTAAATCATACAAAACACTGAATGTATTGTATATTACGTATATTAAACAGAACAAACATCTCTATTATACGAGAGTTTCCACAAAATTTAAGGCAAGGTTTTGTTGATATTTTCTATTAAATTATATGACTTTTAATTTATTTTACAGATAATTGTTTTTATCGAGAGATTGGCCAAAAGGAGAGTAGGCTTTTCCTGTTGGAAGTTATTCACAATTAATTACTTCAGATGTTATGAGGTATTAACCATTAAAATGTTAAATTTAAATTTATTGTTTTAAGATATATTCCAGATCATATCTCTATTGTCATTACTGTTCTTAAGAATAATTGAGATGACTGTTATTAAATAATTAGCAATTTGAATTCAAAATGATCAAGAATTTTGGTCTAATATTGGGGTTAATGTTTAGTTTTTGTTTGTATTTCTTGTAAAACATTTTACGATTTATTAAAATAAAATAATTATTAATCTGTAAATTATTAGGTGATTATCTTAATTGGCTAATAAGGTAGGGTTTAATAAGGTAGGGTTAATAAGATAAGGTAGGCTAAGATGGTAGGGTTTACCTTTTAGAAGTTATTCACAATTAATTACTCTCGATTTCTTGAGGCATGAGTTATAAAAAAAATTAATTGATTTAAAATTGAAATTTGATTTACAGATCATAACACTATTAATATTGTTTTTGAAAATAATGGAAATCACTATTATTTAGACTAATATTAAATAATCGTTAAATTAAATAATGACTATTCAATAAAGTAATAGTGTTTTCAAACTTCGATATGACTTGAAAGTTATTCACCATTAATTACTCTAGGTATCTTGAGCTATGAGAAAATGTATTGAATTTTGTATAAAATAATTTATACTTTAATTACTAATTGGCATAACTTTTAAAAGAATTTAAAGATTGAAAGAAAATATTTTGAAAATTATATTCAGGTTTTAAGTGATTTATTTTTTATTCTCACTTCAAAACATATAAATTCAAATAAATTATTTTGTATTCTAAACACAATAAACATCTCTATTAAAGCCAAGAAATTATTGTTTATAATAAAAATTAAATCCAAAATAAATTAAGACATTAAAGTTTATATTAAACAAAAAAAAACTCTGAAGACTATTAAATTTGGTTTTTTTGTTTGGGAAACAAATTAATTGACACAGCTGCACTTCATCATAATGATAGAATGAAAATGTAGATACACGTATTAATATGAATAGCTTTTATAATAATAATTTTTTTAATTGACAATGATAATGATAATGATCTAGATAAAAAGATCCATTATCAATGTCAATTATATCAATCATTAATTATATTAATATGTTATTTGAAATTATATTTTTCTGATTTAGTCAACACATAATTCTATTCTTAGAATTATTTTTGAAGTTTAGTTTAGCAAACGTTAGTCACAGAACTAATTTTGTGAAAATGGCTAGGCCACCGGGTGCCACCAATAGAGTAACGCCTGTAGGACAAGTGGTGATACCGTCACGCAATTTGAACCCAATGCTACCACAATTTGATACCAGACAGATAGGGAGCACACTAGGTCGTTCACAAAGATTAACGACTAGTGCTCCCGCCGTTAAAATAAAGTCTCGAAAGGCAATCCCCCGATCTAAACAAGAAAATGAAAACACGGAGGAAGTGATCCATAACTGCCAAAACAATGCATTTACTGACATCAAAATGAATGGAAAAATTGGACAAAATTTTGATGACATTCTCTATGAAAAAGGTTTGTCTTTGAGTTCATTACGAGATCGACCGAAACGAAAATTTATTTATAACCCTATCCTTATGTTCACTGTTTTAACACTTCAATTAATCGCATGCGTCTTATCGTTGATATTTCCGGAAGAGAATAACAAAACTCTTATCATTTTGGGAAATGTGGGCCATTTCTATGGCTTAAACATTCACTACAATATACTAATGATTTTGCTCGGCATTTTAACATTAAGTTATCAACTCTTTTATCTGTATCTCTATATGAATGACATAAAACCGGCGACTCTTTGCGAATCGGGTGTTGTCAGTGATTACACGAAAGTTCAAAATATTGACGAATCTAGACTTATCCAATCGTTGACAGTTTTGTTAAGAAAACTATGCAAGTTATTGGGCAAGAATAACACAATATCTATCCCAATATCTACTATTTTGATAATGATGATTCCCTTTCTGTTGGAAACTACTTTATTCGATACTCTGGTCTTTGGAATCATTCATTCAATTCAATATATTCTTTGGGGTATTTATATCTGGAATATAATCGGTTATCAATTCATTCAATTTTATATAATTTGTAAATATTTTAAAATTAAAATCTATCGTTTGAATGAAAATTTAGTTAAATTAAAGAAAACCAAATACTTTTGGAAAATAAAAGATTCTTTGACTGCAATCGACTCTTTGTATGCAGAGATCAATGAATGCAATACTAAATTTTGGTCTAAATATTTGGCAATATTTTGGCTAATGTTTAGTATTTCGATTGTATTTCTTGTATTCTCTACAATATTTGTCTCATTTCCACTTCTGATAAGAATTGTTTTTATTTATTCTTCAATAATATTGAGTTCAATATTTTTGTTCGCTATAATCACCGCTTCGTCAGTCAATTACAGTGCAAATAAATCATACAAAACACTGAATGTATTGTATATTTCGTATATTAAACAGAATAGACATCTCTATTATACGAGAGTTTCCACAAAATTTAAGGCAAGTTTTTGTTAATATTTTCTATTAAATTATTTGACATTTAATATATTTTACAGATAATTGTTTTTATCGAGAGATTGGCTAAGAGGAGAGTAGGCTTTTCCTGTTGGAAATTATTCACAATTAATTACTTCAGATGTTATGAGGTATTAACCATTAAAATATTAAATTTATTGTTTTAAGATATATTCCAGATCATATCTCTATTGTCATTACTGTTCTTAAGAATAATTGAGATGACTGTTATTAAATAATTAGCAATTTGAATAATTTGAGATGATCAACAAATTTGTTAACTATTAACAACGATATCAAAAAGTTAAGAATTCGCTCTAATAAACTATGTATATTAATGAGCAAGAACAATGGCATTGTTATCCTTATCGTTTGTATTCTGTTAACAGTTATTCCTTTTATTATGAAATCCACTTTATTTAATACTCTTGTCTTTGGAACCATTCATTTTATTTTGCTATTTATGCTTATTATGTGTGGAATATAATGGGTCATCAATTCATTCAATTTTATATTATTTGTCAATATTTTAAAACTAAATTAAATCGATTAAATCAAAGGTTTGTTGGATTAGAGAAAATTTTCCAGAATTCAACATTTTTTGACTGCAATCGACTCATTGTATTTGGAGATCAATGAATGCAATATTAGATTTTGATCTAAATATTTGGCTATCTTTTGGCTAATGTTTAGTTTAGGAATCCTTTCAGTTACAGTCGATGTAATATTTGTTTCGCTTCCACTTCCCATTAGAATTATTTATATTTACCGATCGATTGTAATGATTTCGATATTTGTGTTCACATTAATGACCGCTTCTTCAGTCAATTACACGTCATTTCAATTATACAAAACAATTAATTCACTGTTTATTACATATTCTAAACACAACAAACATTTCTATTATCTGAGAGTTTCAACAAAATTAAAGGAAAGTTTTTACTATTTTATAATAAAAATAAAATAATAACAAATCAATACATTATTAGGTGATAATTATGATCGAGAGATTGGCTAAGAAAATGGTAGGCTTTACTTGTTGGAAGTTATTTACCATTAATTACTCTCGAGGTCTTGAGGTATAAGTAATAAGATATTAAATTTATTTAAAATTGAAATTTGATTTACAGATCATAACACTATTAATGGTATTATTTTTGAAAATAATAGAGATTACTATTATTAAGACAACTATTAAATAATTCTGAAACTAATAAATAATAACTTACCGTCAATTGATTATATCAGTTATTACACCAGAAAATCACACCAAAACACTACTTATCGTTGGAGATGTCGGACACTTCTATGGCCTTAAATTGCTTTATCATACTATTTATTTTGTTGTCAGTTTCATCGCTGAGTTTTCTTAACTCTTCTACTTTTATCTATATACAAATAAAATTCAATAATATTTCTAATGACTTATCAACACAACTACCAAGCTAATAATCAATAAAAGTATAAACTATTGAATGACAATCATAATTTAGCAATCTAATTCTTATGAAATGTTATCTAGGTTTCCCACAATAATCAATTATCTTTCTAATGATCAAAACTAGTGAAACTATTTGAATCTATTTAGTTTAAACATGGTTTAAAATTAATCATAAAAAAATCAACTTTGAAATAAGTTTTTATAGTAAATTAGTTCATTGTTTTTAGTTTATAATAACAGATAACTATTTTAATTGAGAGTTTGGGTAAAAAGAGAATAGTATTTAATAAAATTTAAATAGCGCTAAAATCGATTCAAATGTATTATTCTTGCATAATTATGTATCGTGGTATTTTTAGAAAAATATTTTCAATTAAAAATATAGTCTTGAAATTGTTTGGAAATTACCTTAATTATGCCATTTATTTAATTATAAAAAAATTGTTTTTTCTAGATTTGCATGTTTTATATATATCATTACAAGGTAATTTAAAGGTTAATTGAAATGAAACTTTTACTTTTATAGAAAAACATCCTTCAATTTTTGTACCAAAATCTGTTTTAACAACAAATTTAATCTTGTTTTGAATGAATGCAGTCTTATTTGCTTTAGGTTTAAAATTATTTAATAAAAACAAAATCATTTGAAAAATACTATTTTTAATTCAATAGTTTATTATTTTATTAAATTCAATACTTCTTTTGGTTGTTTTGCAAAGTAATAGTATTTTCAAACTTCGATATGACTGAAGATATTAAGCAAAACTTTGATGACATTCTCTATGAAATTGGTTTGTCATTGAGTTCATCACGAATTCAACCGAAGCGGAGAATTATTAACAATCCGTTCATTATATTCATAGTTAACTCGCTTTTTCTCATCGAAAGAATTATATCAGTTATTACACCCGAATCAGACACTAAAACACTACTTATTATTGGAGATGTCGGACACTACTTCGGCCTTAAATTGCATTATAATATACTATTTATTTTGTTCTCAATTTCATCATTGAGTTATCAACTCTTCTACTTTTATCTCTATACAAATGGCATAAAACCGGCAATTCTTTATCAGTCGGGTATTGTCTCAAAACAAACAAAAGTGGTCTCAAAAACTAATAACAAGGATATCGAAAAGTTGAGAATACTCTCCGCAAAACTATGTGTAATATTGAACAAGAACAACAGAATTATTGTCCCTATTGTTAGTATTCTGATAATAATGATTCCGGTGGTAATGGAATCCAATTTAATTAATATCATTGTCTTTGGAACCTTTCATTCACTTCATTATGTTCTTTGGGTTTATTATCTCTGGAATATAATCGGTTATCAATTCATTCAATTTTATATTATTTGTAAATATTTTAAGCTTAAAATTAATCGTTTAAATCAATATTTTGTTGAATTGAAAAAATCCAAACATTTTTTGAGAATCAAAGAGTGTTTGACTGCAATCGACTCATTGTATTCTGAGAT